>VSMD01031939.1:0-67168 GCA_008750895.1 Mirza zaza | reverse complement strand
GTGCCATGGCGTCAGCCTAGCTCACAGCAACCTCAAACTCCTGGGCTCAAGCAATCCTGCTGCCTCAGCCTCCCAAGTAGCAGGGACTACAGGCATGTGCCACCATGCCCGGCTAATTTTTTCTATATATATTTTAGTTGGCCAATTAATTTCTTTCTATTTTTATAGTAGAGATGGGGTCTCGCTCTTGCTCAGGCTGGTCTCGAACTCCTGAGCTCAAATGATCCGCCCACCTCGGCCTCCCAGAGAGCTAGGATTACAGGCTTGAGCCACCGCGCCCGGCCTCATGCATTCTTTACTAGACTTTCTTTTCTTCTTTTTTTTCCTTTTCTTTCATTATTTTATCTTCCCTCTTATCTATTTCCAAGACTTCAAATATCATCTAATGACTTTTAAATATTTATCTCCAGTCTAAGACTTCCCTTATGAATCCTAAGACCTGTACAACCAAATGCTTATTTCTAATATTCTTCTTGAAAGTCACACTGGCATCTCAAATCAAAATGTCAGAAATAACTCATGATCTTCCGGTCTTATTTGATTTCCCCGTCTCCTTCCTACCTCCTACAACCACTGTGTCCTGTTGGTTTAATCTCCTGGAGGTCTCTTGTATTCTTTATTTTTACTGTCACTACTGTAATCCAAGAAACCATTATGAAGCTATTAGTTTTGGTATTAGAATTGATATTCTCATATTTATTCTTATCATCTGTAATTTATTATGTAATGACTACCAAAGTCATGTTATTTTTTACTTTTAATTTTGAAATAATTGTAGATTCACAAGTAGTTGCAAAAGTAGTATAGAGTCTGGTATACCCATTACCCAGCATCCCCCAATGGTAATATCTACATAAATATAGTAAATTATTCAAATTAGGACACTGACAATGGTATAATATAATTAACTAGATTAAAGAGCTTTCTGGGATTTCAGTTTTTGTATTCACTTATCATTTTGTTCTTCTCTATTCATAGTTCTATGACATTTTATCACATGTGTGGATTCATATAATTATCACTACAGTCAAGATACAGAAAACTCCCTCATGCTACTCCTTCATAGTCACACCTCCTCCCTGTTCCTTCTGGCAACCACTGATCTATTTTTTGTCTCTCTAATTTTGCCATTTTGAAAATGTTATATAAATGGAACCATGCAGTGTATAACTTTTTGAGATTGGCTTTTTGTCCACTCTGCATAATGCCCTTAAACTCCAACCAGTTGTTGCATGTAGCAAAAATTTGTTCCTCCTTACTGTGGAGTAGTATTCCAAATGATGTCTTTGTAAAATACAAAACAGACCATGTCACTCTCTACGTAAAGCACTTCGGTGGCACTTAGAATAAAACAAGCAATATTTAGCATAGCCTAAAAGGCTCATCATGATCTGCTTCTGGCCTACTTGCACTGTATTATCTCTTCTTGTTTTCTCCTCTCTTGCTGTGGCCCAGGCCCAGTGACCTTCCAATTCTGAGACTGTATCAAGCTCTGTTCTGATGCAAGACCTTTACACTCCTCCTTTCGTCCCCCGTGCCTGTGCCCATCTTATGAAGTCAGCTCCTGCTCATCATTTGTCTGAGTTTAAATGCCACTCACAGAAACTTTTCTTGACTTCCTTTCCTTTTATACCTTATAGCACCTTGTACTTCTCCTTCATAGCGAAACATATTTAAGAATTTTTTGCAATTAATTGTTTAACATCTGTTAATCTGAGCGAATGACTTGGAATGAGGCTGGCCTCCTAAGAGTAAATGATTTGAGACACACTAACTAGATTGTAGCAGCAGACTCTAGGTGGACAGTTCAATTATAGACAAGATCGGGCGCATTCAGGGTGGTATGGCCATAGATGACAGTTCAACTATAGAGTAAAATTTAGGCAAGAATTAGCAACTTAGGTTTTCAGCGTGGCCAGCAGAACACAGAGGCAATGGGTCCAGGGGTGTGTAGGTAGGAATGAAGTAGAGTGGAGCAGAATGTTGGTCAGTAGCCAGGCATTAGGCCAGCATGGTTGCATTTATCTGAGTGGTCTTTACACTTATAGCAAGAGCTCAGTAACCCGAGTATAGAGCAAAGTTCCAATCTCATTAGGATTGATCGCAGCAAGGAGAGGACAAAAGGCCCGATCCACCTGTGTGGCCTTCAGGATAGAACTCCAGGTTTGAGAGGGCTTGGATACTAAGTACGAGTCACTGCGTAGACCATGTGAAAGTGGGTCAAGTCTGCATCTTCCCAAATTGGGGAGTATGGTAAGATGAATGGGAAGAAGGGGACTGAAACTGATCTCCTTATTGCCTCCATCAGGATTGGTTCAGGAACTGGGTGGGAATTAGCCAGCATATATGTGATATCTATGGAAACAGTACAAGGAACTGAAAAACTTAGGGGCAGAAGAAATGAGGAAGGTGCTGACAGCTTTTCCCTGGTTAAATAACATACCACTACCTAGCATTCTTTCCATTTTTGTGCCTTACTTCACAGCAGTACACTATTTGATCCATTTTGTTTATATCTCTCTTCCTCACGATTGTCGAATTCAGAGATCTACTAGCAGCTGTAATATTTAGGCTGTCAAATGACATCTAGGCGAAGTATAAGAAATTTTAAAATTCACATTAACTTTTTGATTACTTTAACTCCCTCTCTACACATAGGAATGTATATACTTAAATCAAAAAATATTACAAATATTTAGATAAAAGTTTTTCTTGTTTTGTTTTATTATTTTTGATTATTTATAATACGTTTACCTGATTGGTACAGCTATGTGACTACCTCCAAACCTGAAAGGCAGATGAAGAAAGGAGGAAGACAGAGACTAACACATGCTCAGCTGGGCGCGGTGGCTCATGCCTGTAATCCTAGCACTCTGGGAGGCCAAGGCGGGCAGATTGCTTGAGGTCAGGAGTTCGAAACCAGCCTGAGCAAGAGCAAGACCCCGTCTCCACTATAAATAGAAAGAAATTAATTGGCCAACTAATGTATATAGAAAAAATTAGCCAGGCATGGTGGCACATGCCTGTAGTCCCAGCTACTTGGGAGGCTGAGGCAGAAGGGATTGCTTGAGCCCAGGAGTTTGAGGTTGCTGTGAGCTAGGCTGACGCTAGGGCACTCACTCTAGCCTGGACAACAAAGTGAGACTCTGTCTCAAAAAAAAAAAAAAAAAAAGAGACCAACACATGCTGATTCTCTGCAATGAGCCTGGTAATATTCTAGGCATTTTACATAAATTCTGCCATATAACTCTCAAAAACCCTCATAGGTAGATATCATTATCACCACTTTACATATGGGAAAACAGAGGCTCAGAAAGTTAAAATACCTTACACAAAGTCATAATGAATGATGGATATGAGATTCAAATAGAAGTCAAACTCCAAAGCCCCTTTTCTAACCATTACACCACAGGACATTGTAGGCAGGGTAAGGGTAGGAATGGACGCCTGTGAGACTCTGGGGCTGCCATGACATGGGCAGGAAGATGCAGGTTAAAGGAAGCCTCTGGAGTTTGACAGCCCTTGCAGGGAAGAGGTGAGGTGTAATAACAGGCTGAGGATACTTATTGTGTGACCTGCTCCTTTTCTGGTGTGACTAATTTCCTGCTGCTCTCTGTAGTTCTTTATTGCCTTCAGAAGAGATGCAGTTTCCTGGTCCCCAAAGTATGAAGAGAAGGAATGGCAAGGTGAGGTGGCATGCCTGCAGATGCTGAATGAATCACCCACGAAACCAGAACTAGAACTTCAAACCTCTCACTCTGTTATCATAGCACCAATTCGGTGCTGACTCCACGTCCCCCAGCTCCTGGGCTGCTCAGTTCTGAGCTACGCTGACCCGCTCCCTAAGGATGAGAATCTGCTCTTAGATCTGTGAAGAATGAGGAAGGTGGTTATGTGTTCCCAGAGGTGGCCTTTTCGCATTGCCAGGCATTTGTTATTGTTTACCTGGGATTACATTCTATGTATAGAATATAGTGTCACACCCTGTATGACACAGCAATGAGGTCAATGGCAGCTGAGTTGATTTTCTGATTGTGAAATCTCCTGTCCATCATCTCTTTGCCTGCCTGGGTCTGGGACTCATTTATCAGAGAACGACAGAGTGTGTGTGTGTGTGTGTGTGTGTGTGTGTGTGTATGGGCTCCTACAATCTGCTGTAGACTGTTCTCTGTCTTCCTTAGCTTGGGCCCTCCTTTTTGCCAGAGGGCAGTGTGCTAGAACACACTGGAGGAGTGGCCAGAAAACAAAACATCTCACTTATGAGGGAAAACTTCCAAGATATTTTTAAAGAACCAAAAGTTCACCCTTAGAAGGAAAAACCCAGCAGGATGAGACCAAAGAGAGGGACTGATCTTGGAAATGCAATGTGACTTACAACAGTGGGAACAAGGTGTTTGAAAGAAGCCCCAGGAAGCACATGTGGGCATCTTCTGCATTAATCAGGTAGGGAAACGAAGACACAGATGGATCCGAGACAATTCTGTGGTTAGCGGGGGTGATGCTTGTATGCTCTTGGCTTTTCCCTGTTATTGACAGCCTTTACTCTGGGCTGGAGCAACTGGGGACCTGGGGAAATTGTTACTGTCTAATAATCCCAGGAAGAGAAAATAATTGGCAGGAGATACGTTATTTCTGGGCTTTGAGGCTTATGAAGTGATAGATAGCAGATTATGGAATTGGGAGCATAAAAAATAGAATAATTATAATATAAACTGTTTTGAGTTTGTATAACACCTCAAAGGAAATAAAATGTGTTTATCTATGTAATCTATTTGAAATATGATGCAGTCTGTAGTGTCAGTGAACATTGTGTTTTTTCTTACCTAGCTGTTGTGAGGCCTGTCTTGCAATCGCTTGGCTCCTCTACAGAGTAAACTTTCGTGAGGTGCCAGGATACAAATTAGGCGTCCTCATCTCAACTGTCTATCACTTGTGCTTAGGGAATCCCCGGGGATAGGTAGAAATAAGAAGCAAGAAAAGCTGATAATGCTGTCTTATTGTCAAAAGATCTGTTTGAACAGGCTTAGGACTCCTAGGCACCGTGGAGGGACCCCTTTCTCTAAGGTTTCAAAGTTCATTTCAAGCCTTGGCTCTCTAGGAAGGTGGAGGAGGGTGAAGATCAGAACAGTTGCAATCCTTCACTGCCTGGGACAGGGCTGGAGGACAAAGTAACCTCCGCACCTAGGTAACCCCCTCTCCTCTCCACCTCATCCACACCAGGAGATACCACAGGGCATGAGGCAAGTCAGCTGCTCAAGTCTGCTTCTCCAGACTTAAAAAAGATCAGCTCTTCGGTGTGGTCTTCCATTCACCCTTTGTCCTCCCATAGATGTGTTTCAGTAGGAAGGTAGAGCCTGGGGTGCGGAGAAAGCCAGCAGGGGAATCCTCGTTCCCAAGCCAGTGCTCTGTCCTATGGGATTTCTGGATCCTTCCTGACCCTCAGGCTTGCAGGGAAAGATTGCCAGTCCTGGAAACTGGGCTTTTTCACTCAAAAAGCAGAAGACAGAAATAGGATTGGGTGTCACGTCCAGGAATATGAACAAAGACAACAACCCAAAATTCCATAATCTGGTGAGTACTAGAAAAACTTTCGATCCTACCTTTATTTCCAGATACGCTTTCAAGACAGACATACAGACATCATCTATGCCCCAATAAGGGTTTAAAGGACACACAGGCAGATTCTGTTCTTTCCAAATTATGGTATGTTTGTTGGTAAAATTTGGTTTCAGCATTGTGGTTTCCATGATTCTCTTGGATTCTGACATAATTCCTTCTTGACCCTGGTGGTCTTGCTCATTCGAGTGACAAGGACACATGTATGAGAAAGTAGCTTAAAGAACATTGGGTCTGTAAGTAAAAGATCTGGGTTTGAAACTTGCTCTGCCAATTACTTGCCCCTCCCCTTTTTTTTTACCCTGGCTAATTTGTAACTTAATCCCTCAGTTTCTGCCTTTCCTCCTTTGTATGCAAGTGCCTAGCACAATACCTGGTACACTGTAGTTGCTAAATGTTTTATATGATCTGAAAACAGGAAGGACAGCCTGTTTTTCAGAATGTTAGAGATAAGTAATTCTGGAATCCTCTAGATCTGAACATTCTTTTCTACCTTGCTTCCAACTTAATATGTTCCCTTCATTAAGCGCTTTTTCCCCTCCCTGCCAGGTAGCCCAAGGGTAAGGATGAAAGGGGGGAGAAGGATGACTCTGCAGGAAGGCAGACTGTTTCAGTCTGGGGACTGCTACCGCCTTGTATTTTACTCTCCTCACTTTAAGTCTGCTATCCTTAACCCAGTGTGGCATCCACCTGAAAGGTGGATCATTGTCTATCTAAAAATAACATGGCTGGCAGATCCACATGGGTTGATAAGCAAGTGGTAACACTGAAGGTGAGGCTGACACGACAGATTTAATCACATCTTACTGGAACAGGGCCAGATGTTATTACCAAGGCCAATCAAGACATTTTTCTCAACACATAAGCAGGGAGAGTACAGGAGAATGAATATGATTTTAAAAGTTCTGTATGTAGGTGTATTTTGGTAAGAAGAGTTTCTTCTGTAAAGTCATGGGCAAATTGCTGATTATGTCTGGGAGACTATATAGTGCTAATTGAAAAGAAATGTCACTAATTAAGAGCTGTGTTATTGTTGTAAAACTATATTTTTGGACATAAAACATGTAGAAATGCAGTATGGCATTATATATGTATTGTGAGTATATGTAAAAGTTTGGAGAGTTAATATTCACATTACTTTTAGTTATATTCATCAACGTCTACAGTCTCCAGACTCCAGTTTTGCAAAAATTTAGGTGGACTTCACTCTCCATTTCACTCTCATTCTCTCCCTGTTTATATATCTTTCTTCATTGTGCTATTTCTCCCTCCAGATTCTCAATTCGAGATGAGAGCTGAACATTTTAATATGCTAAAAGATAGTCAAAAGCAACTGAGGAGAAAGAAATTAAAGAATGATAACCATAACTGAGGCAATTAATATTGTTTTAATTAGGAACCTGCCTGAAGAGATTTGGAACTGTTGATAAAGGCATGTGTAAACTATAACCAAACTACATACAAACATTTTGCAACTGTCAAATGTAGTTATCAGCGTAGAATATTTCATAATTTCTTTTGACCCTTGATTCTAATGCCCTGAATTCCATTATACACAGCAGTAAAGACAGAACTGTAAGATAATGCTTTATATTCTTAAGGATTTTACAGTCCAGCTGAAACAGTACGTATAATTTTTTTATAACACAATGGGAAAACTGTTTAGATAAAATTAAAGGAGACATAGTACTTCACTGCAAATGAGCTAAAAACATAATTAAAGGGGGAAGAATATGGATCATATTGTTTAGAAATGTTGGTTAGGACCATTCTTCTGATGGTCAGATAGGCCACAAACTAACCCATGGGAAGAGTCATCCTACAAGCTTCGGCACCAAAGCATGCCTTTTCTCAGCTTGACACAGACCAGCCAGGCAAAGCCATGTGGTTACTGAATAGGAATTGTAAGGGAAAAAAGTGATCTAGAGAGAATATTGTTGTTATAAGCAAATATGAGCATCTTCTGATGTACAAGCTTCGGTGGGCTCTATATGGTGAGATTTCCCGTATAGGTTTTCATGGATATGTGAGTATGCCTGGTGTGTACACCTTAAAAATACTGGACTCATTTGGCACATTCCATATGCCTCTACCTCAACTGTAATCATTGGAAAGAGAAGAGCGTATTGCACAAACATCTGGAAAGCACTTTCATTGAGTGGGCCTCATTACCCTGTACATTTGTCCTTGCTCTAGCACCCAGTTTCATTGGGCTGCTAAGTGTTAATAAGCCTAGCCTCTTTAAACTACCCATGCACAAAGTGATGGTGAGAACCTGGGTCAGAAAATGCAATAGAAGGTCATATTTTATCCAAATCGAGGTGCTCTGTAATAGGTGTGATAGCCTGGTGCGAGGGTATGAGCATGGGTTCACTCATTGTGGATAAGTGTGTTTGGCCAGGTGCTGTAGTTGAGTGTGGTCCACCATGAGCAGTTCTGTGTAGGGCACATGTGCACACCTGGCTTTAAACAACTTCAGTCAGTACATACCACTGGGTGTGCAGTTTGTTTTCTGGGCAGAGGTCACAGTGTGAGCTGGCTGCTGGCTGATCCTTTTTTTCCACTAGTACAATGGTAAGAGAGCTTATGCTCATAGAACCTACTCCCCGGAAAGCCAAACTTGTTAAACTGGCTGCTCCCTGAATAAAAATAATTACATCTGATAACGCACTGGAAAAGAAGCAAGAGGAAAGGAAAACAGGAATGAGAATAGCAGTAAGAAAATTTCAAACAGCCTCTGAATTCCCCTAGCCAAGCTGTTTTAAGACCTTCCCCTTTGCGCCACTCTCTAGGCTCTGTTTCTTGCACCATTGCTGGTGCCTTTCCTTCCACGTAGTCTTGTGAATTGTGGAAACTTTCTCCTTGCCTTTTTGGTTTACAAACTAGATGTGGTGGACTTTGTTAACTATTCAATGACTTCTTAGATCCCTTGCTGTGTACAAACCTACAGATAAGAATTTCCCTCTCCTTCTGTAATTTTCCACCTTCTTGCTACTAATTCTCTGTTTGCTTGGGCTTCTGTCAAACAAGCACACACCTGTCTCTCTTCTGAGTTGAAAGTGAATTGTTTAACTATCAAACCCAGATACCAGCTCATGGTACTCCAAGAAGAGTGAAAAAGGGGTGAGGCAGGAGCTGGGAGGCTTCTTTCCATAGGACCTTCAGGCACTGAGAGACTCTGCCTCAGTAAGTAACACTGTGGTTATTAGTATCAATAATATGTAATAACAGAAGACTGCATAATATGGCTAAAGTAACACATGCCACATATTAGTAGCATGGCATACAAGTTACACTTCTGATTTTTGTTTCATGTTTGTATCAAGTTACTATAAGAATAGATCACATATTTAGGATTACTTAGCAGAAAATCACCATATTTTCTTTTATATTAATTGGAATTAAAGAAGCAGGCTTTCCTGATCATAGAGTCACAGGAGAATCTTGTCAAGTAAGGGCAAAATATAAAGTTTGTAGCTACTTGAGAGAGCATTAATCACAAGTTCTCTTCAGAAAGAAAGAATCAAATTTCTGGAGGTGTCATTTGAAATACATGCTGATTATGTAGACTTAAAAGTCACATAAAGAATCTCTTGCCAAGTAAACAAGAAACTAGTAACTATAGTCTTCTTGGAGGAGAACTGGGAACTGGAGAAGGACAGAGTGGGAGAAAATATTTTTGTGCTATACCATTTTATATTTTCATTTTTGGACCATATGAATATATTCCCTTTTTATTTAAAAGAGAGAAAGTGGCTTGGTACTGACACTTCATTTATATCCTGGGAAGAATGAGTGTGTATCTATATCTGCTATGAGCTGGGGAAGCTCCTCGAAGCTCTGAGGGCTTAGGAACTCAATAGTATTTATTGATAAATGCTGTCTGTTCATTGCTTGTGAGGGTGCAGTAGTTCAGAGAAAGAAAACAAATGCACAACTCCTATCTCTTGGCATATGCCAAATATTTATTCATTTTCTGAATTAACTTCATATGCAAATAAATGTTTTGTTAAAAAGTATGATGCATAGCTAAAAAAAATCAGACACACTTAAGGACTGTAAGAGAGGTAGATCTTGTTCACATACTGCACAGATCACAATTGTTCACACAGATTCTGTGAATCTGTACTTGAGCACGGGAGAAGAACTGGGTGGGAGCAAAGCCTTTAAAATAATTTCAGTAACAATGGGATGAAAGGACAAGACCAGATCAGGGCTGCATTTGCTATAGAATAGGGTAAAGAAAAATGCTGAGGGGTGGGGAGTATGTGTGTGAGGGTTCTTCCAGCCTGAATATCAGACAGATGGAGATAAATGGATGACTCAGAGAGGTAGCCACTTACTTAACTAGTTATTTATAGAGGCAGTTTAAAATTGTGCATGCTCCATTTTTTTTTTCCAGAACCGCTCAGTCCTTGGGAATTATTCACAGCCGTGCTTTGCACATTCTCTGCGGGCCTAGCAGAGAAGTGGACAGCCCTGAGGCGATGGGCAGTGAGAAAGGCATGACACGGGTGCTGCTGGAATGCAGTCTCACTGACAAGCTGTGTGGTGAGTACAGATACCACGGATGTCTATGCTCTGATTTTAGGATTATGGAGACTAAGGTCTGGACAGATTCTTGAAGGAGGATTATTTGATTTCTAGTAGAAATGAAGATAGTGCTGACATAAGAATGGGGGCTAGAGGCCATTGACTTTTTTGGGGGGTGGAATAAATGCCAACTGGTGAAGAGATGGCCTTTGCATGTATGATGAGCTGAGGACCCATGGGTAGGGGAAACTGTGGACATCAGGTCAGGCTTGTCATTGTCTTCTTTTCCTGCTTGATTCTACCCAGTTGTCCAGGAGAAGCAGTACGAAGTGATTATTGTTCCAGCTCTCCTGGTTGGCACCTTCCTTATCCTACTTGGTGTCATCCTGTGGCTTTTTATCAGAGAACAAAGAGCCCAACAGCAGCAACCTGGACTCCGAGGTAAAGCTCAAACTGTGGGGCTGGGAAGGGGCTCAGGAAAGATGGAGATTAGGAAAAATATGGTCCAAGTTTCAATAGGCCCAAGTCTAGGAGTCTAGGCACCTGCGATGAGAGATGCAGGGGTTCCCTCCTGTGGCGTGGAGAGGAGGTGATCTCTAAGAAGTCGTGAGTTGGAATTCGCTTGAGTAACTGACGGAAGGGTGGGCAAGAGACACCTCATGTGACCTGTTTCTGTCCTCTTTGTCCTGATGGACCATCAAACCTTTGACTATGTGATTGTGTAAGGACCAGGGGAAAGCTAGAGGGTAAAGCCAGCTTTGGTAACATCCTTGAAGAATGACCTTGTACCCTATGATACATTCTCCCCCTAATCTTTGCCTACAGAATATATGATAAAAAAGGGTGGCCTTCATATTAGTCATTGAAGCATTAAGTAGGAAATAACAGGCTGTTGTGGAGTTCCACTGAGCATATGATAAAAGAGAATCAGCTCATACAGGAAACTAAGAGTGAAAGAAGGAAAAACAAACAAAAAAAAATTAACAGTGATACGAAACTCTATAGTGGCTGATCCTTAGTCCCTTTTAAAAATTTTATCCTAATTCTTTTATACTTCAGTTTTATAGAAAACTTCTCAAAGAAGTTGTCCAAATTCACTCCCACTACCTCTACATTCTCTTTTGAACATACTAAAATAAGGCTTTTATCCCTACTATTCCAACAAAACAGGTCTTTCCAAGCTCATCAATGATAGCTATGTTGACAAGTCCAATGATCGATTCTTAGTCCTTGTCTTACTTGACCTGTCAAAAGCATTTGAAATAATTTTGCACTTCCTCTTTTTTATTTTTAAAAAATTTAAAGTCACTTCCTAAATGGTAGAATTTTCAGTCTTATGGACTCAAATATCTTTTCTATTCTGATGATGGTCCCTTGAACTCCAGATTCTTATATTAAACCACCTACTTTGCAGTTTGGATATAATACACATCTCATATGTAACATGTCCAAAACAAAGGGCCTAAGATTCTCTCACAAATGTCCTCCTCCAGTAGTTTTCCCGGTCTTAGTAAATGGCAAGTCCAGCCTTTGTATTTGCAGGCTAAAATCTTAAAGATATCCTTCACTACCTCTTTGTCTCAGTCTTTATCTAATCTGCAAGCAAATCCTGTTAACTCTATCTTCAGAATAAACCCAAGCCACTCTCACCTTGCATAGATCACTGCAGTACACTCTTAACTGCTTTCCCTGCTTCTCCTCCACCCCTTCATGGTCTGTTCTCCCCACAGAAGCCAGAATGATTCTTTTAAGGCAGAGTCAGTCCTGGCAGTTCTCTGTTTGAAACCTCCGAGAGCTTCCCATCTTGCTCAGCATAAAAAAAGAGAAAGTTCTTTCAGTGGGCTTACACGGTGTGGGTCTCCCTGGCCTTATTTCCTACAACACTCCAGTGGTCCCTCTTGGCTCCAGCTATACTGGCTTTCCTACTCATCCTCAAATATACCAAGTATGTTCCTCGCTCAGTGCCTTTGCACTTCTTGCTCCCTTTGCCTGCAATACTCTTCCTGACACCAGCATGGTTTGCTCTCTAATTGCTTCCAGATCTTTCTCAAATGTCATCTCATCAGAAAGGCCTTTCTTGACCTTCATATATAAATAGCATCATTAATGTTTCTTTTCCTTTTGTTATTTTCCTCCACAACAATCACTGCTTGAAATATTATTATCTGCTTCCTCTCCCCTACCACTAGAAAGTAATCTTCAGTTGAATCTGAACTTTGCCTGTTCCCAACACCTAGAACAATACCTTGGACAAAGTAGGTGATGTTTGTTGAATAAATGGATGGATTAATGAATGAATGGAGTTTTAATAAGAATGAACCTCTCTTTTTTTAACTGCAGGAAAGTTCATGCTAGCTAAACAAGGGAGAAAGTACCAGAAGACTTTTTTGACTAAGACTCAAGGAAATATGGAATAATTTGACTTTTGAGACAACTTAAGGGAGGAAGAATAACTATAGCTTAAAGTTGATGAGTTAGCCATATCTTTGCTCCAACACTGAAAGCCATTTGACTGACTTAAATGATAGTACCTGGCTGTTACCACCACCTCTAGGTATCTATGGTTTGGGTACCTACTCAGGAATTTCCTTAATTTTTTTTTTTTTTTTTTGAGACAGAGTCTCACTCTGTTCCCCGGGCCAGAGTGCCATGGCATCAGCCTAGCTCACAGCAACCTCAAACTCCTGGGCTCAAGCGATCTTTCTGCCTCAGCCTCCCGAGTAGCTGGGGCTTCAGGCACATGCCACTATGCCCAGCTAATTTTTTCTGTTTTTAGTAGAGACAGGGTCTGACTCATGCTTAGACTAGTCTCAAACTCCTGAGCTCAAGCAATCCTCCCACCTCAGCCTTCCAGAGTGCTAGGATTACAGGCGTGAGCCGGGCCTAGGAACTTCTTTAATCGCCTCTGTACTGTACTCATGAGAAATACTAAATTGTAATCCTGAGGAAGACAGAAAAGCAATTATCATGACCACTTTCCAGCAGTCCATCCTGAGTTGTCCTGGAAGTAATGGGGGATTATTATGAATGTTGTATAAGCTTGGTGTTGATGTTTATGGAGAAGCATCAGAAAACAACCCCACATTGGACAGAGGGAAAACTGCTGGGGGAACTGCCGTGCCAACTTGTTCTCCTGGAGTCCACAGGGCAGAGAAAAGCTGGTTGAAATCATGTCTTTGTTCTAGGCACTGCCCCTATACCTCCATCTAGGGACCTAAGCTGGGAAGCAGCAGGACATGGAGGAAATGTGGTTGTGCCACTTAAGGAGACATCAGTGGAAAGCTTTCTACAAACTACCGCACCTGCCCTGGCTAAGCTGCAGGTGCCCCGGGAACAACTCTCTGAAGTTCTGGAGCAGATCTACAATGGTAGCTGTGGGGCCATCTATCGAGCCAAAATGAACACTGGGGACTCTGCTAAGCCAAAGACTGTTGTCCTCAAGGCTTTAAAAGGTAAAAGGAGAAGTGCTAGATTTCCCTTTCTCTTTTTACTTTTCCATTGTGAGTTCCTAACAGTAAATGTTAACAGGGTTTGCAAACATCGAGATGTCAATCAACAGACAGTTGTGACCACAATTGTGTACAGAAGAAGGGAAGAGAGGGTAGAAAACTGACACACAAATGGTTGGGGTCTTTCTTTCCCCCGCCTAACCTTGTGTATCAAGGCTGTTAGAACTTATTTTTCCACATTGGATATTACTTGGACTAGGATTCTGAAATCATTTCTTCATTTTTCTTCATGTTTTATTTTTTATTTTTGAGACAGTCTCACTTTTTGCCCCCAGCTAGAATGCAGGGGCGTCATCATAGCTCACTATAACCTCAAATTCCTGGGCTCAAGTGATTCTCCCGCCTCAGCTTCCTAAGTCCAGCTGGGACTACAGGTGTACACCACCAGCTGATTTTTTTTTTTTTTTCTTGTAGAGACTGGGTCTCACTCTTGCTCAGGCTGGTCTCAAACTCCTGACCTCAAGCGATCCTCTCACCTTGGCCTCCCAGAGTACTAGAATTCCAGGGGTGAGCCACTGTGACCAACTTTTTTTTTCCTTCACTATTTGACATCCTTTCCTGATACTGTATTTCTCTTTTTGCTGATACTCATGATGTAGGCCAGTAATGGTGGATATTTTAAAATAGAACAAGGATAAGCAAAAAATATTAATCAAAGGGCCTACACAGTGATAGCATTTTAATGTGAACAGAATATTTGTCTATTTAGGCAGATGAAAGCCTATCCAGTTCTAAAATCTATGATTGATTCTATGTGACCTTTGATAAAAGATCAGTGACACTGAGCATCTTCTTCTTCTATTTTTTCCCCTTTCTATTTACTTTTTGTTGACCCTCACTCCCCTGTGGGGCCTTGACAATTACCATCTGAAGTTTCTTCCTGCTCCATGTCTCCTGCTCATTGGTGATGCTCTGCTGACTGCCTGGCTCTTCTGTCCTCCACAGAACCAGCTGAGCTCCATGAAGTACAGGATTTCTTAGGGCGAATCCAATTTTATCAGTACCTGGGGAAACACAAGCACCTCGTGCAGCTGGAAGGCTGCTGCACTGAAAGGCTGCCACTCTACATGGTGTTGGAAGATGTGGCCCAGGGGGACCTGCTCAGCTTTCTCTGGACCTGTCGCCGGGTGAGCAGTAGGGTAGAGGTGTTAGGAAAGAAAGGCTTGGCCTGTTTGCTTAGCTGTTCACATGTAAATTGGCATGACAAATGACAAAAAAGAGAGAAATAACAAATAGTACAATAGAGACAATAACAAATAGAGATATAATACAAATACAAATACAATACAATAGAGATACAATACAATAACAAATAGAGACAATAACAAAACAGTAATTATCACTGTCCAATATAACTTTTTGTGACCATAGAAATGTTCTGTATCAGCTCTGTGCAACATAATAGCCACTAATCACAGGTGGCTTTTGAAGACTTGAAATGTGGCTGGTATGAGTGAGAAACTAAATTTTAAAATTTTATTTAATTTTAGATAATGGAAGTTTAAGCAGCCACATGTGGCTAACAGCTACCATATTGGGAAGCACAAGTTTAAGCATGGACTTTAGGTTCCATCTCCTACTAGCTTTGTGACTTTGGGCAAATCATCTTTCTGATCCTGAGTTTTCTGAATCTGTAAAATGGGAGTAATAATAAATCATTACAAAAAAAAAATAAAAGAATTTATGCATGTAAAAACATAGGAGTGGCTGACACAGAGTAAGCACTGAAAATGGTAGCTGTTAGAAGGACAATCACACAACAACAGAACTACTGTTAGTAATGATTGTAATTTTGTTGTTACTGTGTTTTCCATTCTGTAATATCACAATAGTATACCAGGGCTGCCTCAGGGAGAAATTCAGCCTGTTAAGTTTTTGTACCTCAAACTCATATTTTAAAAAATTGAAATGTTCAGAAATTTCTAGATTCCAATAGAAGTCCTTTTCCTTACACTTTTCCTCTTTCTGAAGTGCTACCTATTTCCCTAGTTTCTCACTTGCTAATGAGCAAGTTCAATGTTAATTGAGCCTTCTAAATATGCAGATTATAGTACATACATACATATGGGTATGAAAAAGGGACCCTGTTAATGTCTTCCGTCCATGTTGTAAATAGGACGATGTGCAAGTCTTTTTTTTTTTTTTTGAGACAGAGTCTCACTTTGTTGCCTAGGCTAGAGTGAGTGCCATGGTGTCAGCCTAGCTCACAGCAACCTCAAACTCCTGGGCTCAAGTGATCCTCCTGCCTCAGCCTCCCGAGTAGCTGGGACTACAGGCATGTGGCACCACGCCTGGCTAATTTTTTGTATATATTTTTAGTTGGTCAATTAATTTCTTTCTATTTTTAGTAGAGACAGGGTCTCACTCAGGCTAGTTTTGAACTCCTGACCTTGAGCAATCCACCCGCCTCGGCCTCCCAGAGTGCTAGGATTACAGCCGTGAGCCACCACACCCGGCCACGATGTGCAAGTCTTTAGGCATTTTAAACCTTTTAAAGAGGTTATCCATCTATAACTTGTTTTGTGCCCTAACCATATACTACCTTCCATTTTTCAAAAATACCACGTGTCTCCATGTTAGATTCTCTTCATGTGTTTCTCTAGTTATGCCAAACTTCTCCCTTCTCTTCTTTGCATAGTTAATGTCCACTCATCCATCCTTCAGTGAACATTTACTATGCAAAGAAGGGAGAAGCTTTTTGATTTTCATCAAAAGCTTTCCTTGTCCCTCTAACTGAATCAGTTCTCTTCTTCCCACCATCATCTCCTCTCTTAGCATTTTGTACATTTCCTTCATGGTTCTTATAGATGTGTAACCATTTATTTATGTATGATTATTTGATTCTGTGTGCACGTGTCTGCCATACAGTAATGTCAAGAAGGCATCAGCCATGTTATTTTGTTCACTCCTGTATTCCAAGTTCCTAACATGGAATCAGGCACATTGTGGGCATTCAGTAACGATGCATTAATGTGCTAACTGCACACACACACACCCCCCACATACAGCTCCAGAAAAACTGCTTTATTCAGTGGACAGTTATATATTCCTGTCTTTCTTGCCTTTTATGAATCTACATTCTTAATTGTTTTTCTAGTCCAAAGAATCATTGTATTTCTCTGCATATCTGAAAATCTCCCATGCCAGCCAGTCTCTTTTTGAATCTTAGTCCCTATGTTTTTGTAATTTTTCTTAGCTTTGATATCTGCATTTCAGAGTACCTCTGCCCAACTCATTTTTTCCCCCAAATCTGTTAATGCCATTTTGATATAATGCTTTTTATCCCTGTCTCTTTAGGATGTGATGACCATGGATGGTCTTCTCTATGATCTCACAGAAAAACAAGTGTATCACATCGGAAAGCAGGTCCTCTCGGCTCTGGTAAGACTGGGCAAAATGACAACAGATGGTGGGGATGTTTCTTTTAGCCTCATATTTGGTGCCATATTTCCCATATTCATATACTCAAATGGGGTATATATTTTAAAGAAAAATAGAAGTTAGGGGGCAGAAAATCAAGCACTGATAACTTGTTCTTAGTCCCTCCTTTATGAAATCATTTATAGTACAGGATTGGTACTTCCAGGAAGAAAATAATCAACTTAGGGTTTATAGAAGGAACAGGAAGGATTTTAAAGGTTTCTTAAAGGTCAAAAGCTAGGGTCAAGAGCTATATGCCCATGTCTTGATATTCTTATTTCCCCATATATACTAACAGTAACAGATGTAAAAGGGGAAATAGGGAAGCAAGTAGGGAGAAGATATGGAAAGAGAAACTGAATGGGTGAAAGGCTACAGAACCAGAAGCATACAATTTTATACCTGAAAAACGAGAAGAACTAGTTCAGAACATGTTTGGTTAGAGTGTTGTTTGATACTGAATGTGATAGGCAGTACATATACTTATCAAAAATTGAGGAACAAGTAGAAAAGGAGGAATGAGAAACAGTAACAAGGGGATCATTCCTTTATTTAAAACCAACTTAAATAAAGAGGTAAGAGAAAGAACTCAGGGTTTAAGAGAAAAAAAGATCACCTTTACTACAATTACTCAGGAAATTTAGGCGACTATTTCTATGAAATTATTTAGATAATTGTTTAAAATTAGCATTTGCTATAGAAAAATGAAGGCTTTGTGAAGCTACTATTTCAAGTATAATATTTGATATAGCTTGCCACTGTGAGGTGTGAAATATACGAGAGATCTAAATAGAAACAGGAAAAAGAAAAAAAGGAGGTATTAAGGTAGGAAAAGAGCAGTAGTTAGGGCTGAAGCTCCACGGGAAAGGGAGCAAACATACCACATAAATGAGTATGTTCCCTTGAAAAAGTTATAGTGTCAGGATGCGGCCTACCTTGTATTCTGAACCATAACTGCACAGGTGCCCAACAGTGATGAATTGATCAAATTGATGCATTCATCCGGGCCCTACATTACCTGTTACAAGGCAATATCATACTCTTATTTTTAACAACCTCAAAATTAGTAATACATTCTTTAATCCTTCTCATTATAATTTCTTTGTTCTAAAACCTTACCATAGACAGAAAACTGCTAGTCACTGTTTCTTTCATCATCAATGATTGGAAATTATCACTTTAAATTTTTTTTATAGCACCCTTGTTTATAACCATAGACCTTAATCTCTAATTCTTCGATCATGTATAGCTTCTCAACTTCTCCGTAAGTCTTGAATAGCATGATGCCAAAGGAAAAGACTCCAGCAAATCAATGTCATCAGGTGCAGCGGCTCTCCAATGCTTTACTGGCTATACTAGAATCACTTTGATATTTCTTAAAAATGTACGTTACCAAGTCTCTCTTCCTAGGTTTTGGTTTAGTAAATCTAGGGTGAAAATGTTAAAAAGCTCTCAGGCAATTCTGATTTTCAGCCTGGCTTAGAATTATTACTAGAGTTTATACAGTACATCCTATGAATTAGAATACCTGGTTCTGGTCACCGCCCTTTAATAACTATATGACCTTGTGTAATCATTTGGACTTATCTAAAAGATACTTCCATAACTCACCTCATCCAGTTCTTTTAGGGACAAAATGAAGTGATGTAAAACTTCATATAAATTCATTACTCTGGCATTCAATTTTGCTATGTGTTTATTACTCTATTTGGGGGATTACTGCTAGAAATTTGGAACTTACTCCCTTTTCCAGTGTCTAGCTCTCTCCTTTCCTGAGAGGAAAGTGAAATCAAGCAGAGGTCAGGGTTTGACGCAGAGTGGGTGATTACACTTTCAAAATCCAGTGTTAATATCATTTGGATTACTTGCTCAGTTTGGTAATCCTAGACACAATGCAAAAAATGTCTGATTCATCAGCATACTTTGGAGGCAGTATGTCATGATTAATGAGACTTGTTCAGAGTAGAAAATGTCCTTGTCTTTTTGAGGATTCCTAGTACCACCCTTCCATGTCTGTGACCCGAGTGGTGACCTCAGACAGCTGATCATCTTTGATACTATTTTGACAGGAATTTCTACAAGATAAGCATCTATTTCATGGGGATGTGGCAGCCAGGAACATCCTAATCCAAAGTGATCTTACTGCTAAGCTCTGTGGACTGGGCCTGGCTTATGAAGTCCATGCCCAAGGGGCCATCTCCTCTACACGAACCATACCTCTCAAGTGGCTTGCCCCCGAACGGCTTCTCCTGAGACCTGCTGGCATCAGAGGAGATGTGTACGGTTTGTTCCTCCTGGCTTTTGGATTTCTTCCCTGCATGACCTGGGTGTCCTCCCTGAACATGATTTGATCTGTTGCCAATTATGTTTGCAAATGAAATCTCTACTTAGAAATCAGACATACTGTAGGCCAGTCAAGGCGGTTCACATCTGTAATCCCAGCACTGTAGGAGGCTAAGGTGGAAGGATCACTTGAGGCCAGGAGTTCGAGGGTGAAGCAACCTATGATCATGCCACTGTACTCCAGCCTGGGTGACAAAGTGAGATTGTGTTTCTAAAAAGAAGGAAAGTCAGATATACTCTCAAGCAGAAATATTATGTAACAGAGTTCACGTCTGGCATCTGTCTGCAATCCTTTTTAGTGCCTTTTCAAGTATTCTTTCTGTATTAAATTAGCAGCCTTAATTAGGAAAGAAAAAAGAAAAATGAAAAGATTACTCACATTCACATGAGGACTTAATCTAGTAGAGTCTCTTTTATCAGAAGACAGTGGGTCTACTTAATCAAAAGCCCAGTTAAACAAGCATTATTAAAATAAAAAAAATACCACCAATAATCAACTTAAACATATAAATGTACATTTATCTATCTATCTTTTGAAGGAGGGTCAAGGCTTCTTTTTATGAAGGTGGACCTCTTAAATGAAGTTATATGTTGTGTTTCCTGTATAAATAGCATTTGTAATGACTTATTTTTGAGTTCTAGTTTGGGATGATTCTAAGTAGAGTGAAAAGCTTGAAAATAATTGTGAAATAATTTGACTTCAGATTTTTATTTTTCCCAATTTCCTACAGTTGTTTCACCCACCCAAATGTGACAACACTTTCTTTTTAGCAGTGTATTTTTATGGACTATTTTCAAAGTATTCAACATAGTTTGCAGGGAGATAACACTTCTTTACAGTTATGTTTAATTAGTTTATATAATATTTAATTGATTACATGATGACAGTTACATGTAAAATTGGCATAAATAGGATTGTAAAGAATCACAGTTGGCAGGGCACGGTGGCTCACGTCTGTAATCCTAGCATTCTGGGAGGCCGAGGTGGGAGGATCAAGAGTGAGACCCCCATTTCTACTAAAAATAGAAATTAATTTGCCAACTAAAAATATATAGAAAAAATTAGCCGGGTATAGTGGTTCATGCGTATAGTCCCGGCTACTCGGGAGGCTGAGGCAGGAGGATCACTTGAGCAAACCCCAGGAGTTTGAGGTTGCTGTGAGCTAGGCTGACGCCATGGCACTCTAGCCCAGGCAACAGAGTGAGACCTGTCAAAAAAAAAAAAAGAAAAAA
This sequence comes from Mirza zaza, assembly GCA_008750895.1. NCBI lineage: Eukaryota > Metazoa > Chordata > Mammalia > Primates > Cheirogaleidae > Mirza > Mirza zaza. The sequence goes on along the minus strand of VSMD01031939.1, from coordinate 46,514 downwards.
GAATCACAATTAACTTTTGATAGCCATATGACTCAACTGCTTGGAGAAGCACATGGATGTAACGTAGAATATCCTACTAGCTATGAGTCCTACTAGTCAGGAGCAGCAGAGGGAATTTGGAAGATTGGTTAATGATGAATCAGTTAAGAGATTTCCAATGCTGCTCCAATGACATCGATTTTTCAATAGAGATCTGGGAGTAATAAACTGTAAAATATCACTTGTTCAATAATGATTATAATAGAATAGTAAAATATACATCTCTCAAGGCATACTATTTAGCATGCCTATTTCGACTATGTATAAAGCTTGCTCTGTTAGTATTTTTCCAAAGTTTGAGCAATTAGATCTACTGAGAAAAGAATGGATAAATAACAAAATTCACTTAGTCTTGTGCTATGAATAAAAGCTGGGATTTCTACGCTGGGTGCAGTGGCTCACGCCTGTAGTCCTAGCACTCTGGGAGGCTGACGTGGATGGATCGCTTAAGGTCAGGAGTTTGAAACCAGCCTGAGCAAGAGTGAGACCCTGTCTCTACTAAAAATAGAAAGAAACTAATTGGACAACTAAAAATATGCAGAAAAAATTAGCCGGGCATGGTGGCACATGCCTGTAGTCCCAGCTACTCGAGAGGCTGAGACGGGAGGATTGCTTGAGCCCAGGAGTTTGAGGTTGCTGTGAGCTAGGTTGATGCCATGGTACTCTAGCCAGGCAACAGAGTGAGACTCTGTCTCAAAAAAAAAAAAAAAAAAAAAAGCAAAAGCAAAGCTGCAATTTCAGCAGAGAGGGAAAGGATGAAAAACATGCAGAGGAGAAAATTTCTTTATAATTAGGTAAATGTGTGTGTGTGTACATGTGTGCAATTGCACACATACACATTTATATACTATTACATACATAATAGTAAGCATTTATTAATTTGAGATACAGAAGAAAAGAGACATAAATCCAGTCCTCAAAGAGATTAGAATCTAAGGAAATTGAACAGAAATGCTTTCTTTTCTTTTCTTTTTTTTTTTTTTTGAGACAGAGTCTCACTCTGTTGCCCAGGCTAGAGTGAGTGCCATGGCATCAGCCTAGCTCACAGCAACCTCAAACTCCTAGACTCAAGCAATCCTTCTGCCTCAGCCTCCTGAGTAGCTGGGACTACAGGCATGTGCCACCATGCCCGGCTAATTTTTTCTATATATTTTTAGTTGGCCAATTAATTTCTATTTTTAGTAGAGACGAGGTCTTGTTCTTGCTCAGGCTGGTTTTGAACTCCTGACCTTGAGCGATCCTCCCACCTCAGCCTCCCAGAGTGCTAGGATTACAGGCGTGAGCCACCGTGCCCGGCCCAGAAATGCTTTCTAATGGCATGATTACTTTGCTTATTTTATCAGACACTCACCCTTGATTCTCCCTCATTGCCTTATTTATGGAGTTCTTACTAAAGCCTTCTGATATTTAAATGAGCTCTCTTTAGAACAGGCAGGAATAGAAATTAAGCAGATGGCTCTGTTTCTTTTACAGCTGGTCCTTTGGGATTCTGCTTTATGAGATGGTGACTCTAGGTAAGGATGATCCCCAAAGTAGTGTGTACCTGTATGCAAATATGTAAGTATGTTTATTTAAGTGGTGGATAACATATGCTTTGAGAAAGGTTTGAACTGACCTAACATGACATCCAAGCCTGATTCCTGAGATAGTCTCATAAAGTGGTATTCCCCTAGATACCTTCTCATTTTTTGCTCTCTTCCTCTTTCTTTCAGTTCCCCAAACATTACCATTTGCAAGGGAGTTTTCAATCCCAAGGATAATTTCCAGAGTGATTCTGTGTAAACATAAAAATGTTTTCCTCAGACTTATTTATCCATTTGATTGAGAAACGGCAGCACCTTCCCATGTTATTGGCAGTGGAGGACAGGTCTTCTTAGTCTTATTTTATTGCTTTCCTTAAAGACTCAAAATTTTCCTAACTTATCATTTTTTTCTCCCAAACACCTTTCCCCCAAATTTACTAAGCTATATACTTACTTGATTATCAGGGAGCAACTGTATTATATCTAGTATTTTTCTTGTGACTACACCTTTTGCAGGCAATTCGCCCAAATAGATGGAAAGCAGTGTTAGTTACAGTTCATATTTAAAAAGACCCTAAAGTTCTTGTGCTACTGTTATTCTTTCCATAATGACAGGGGCACCACCATATCCTGAAGTCCCTCCTACCAGCATCCTACAGTATCTCCAGAGAAGGAAAATTATGAAGAGACCTAGTAGTTGTACACACACCATGTAAGTGGCTTTTAAAGGCCTATTCTTCTTTCATTCCAAATCTTTTTTGCTCCCTGTCAATCATGCCCCTTTTAAAGTGGCTCAGATGATCCACAGCAGTCCTTATATGCTAATGTATAGCTTTAGACCAAACCCACGCAGTAAAACACATCGCATATATCATACACACACACACACACACCCCTACCCCCCACATACACACAATGTTGAGGCAACTACCGAGAACTGTATTAGGAATATAATTTTGATATAGGGTAGTTCCACAGGAAGCTTCTAAAATAGGAAGTGATCCAAACTCAATGGAAGTAGTGTTTTGTCCAAATGTCAGCCTTCTGCCAGCCTCAGTTCAAAGACAACTGTCATAAAATTCACTGCATTAGAGTTACTCATTCAGAGTACACCAGTTCATATAACTTTAAAAATTACTGACTCCCTGTTTTCCCAGCTCTCAGTATGACAGAATCCAATCAGAAGGGGGGCAAGAAGAAATTAGAAAGGAAGGAAAAGAAGGATACAATCTTATCCACAGAAAGAGACAGTGAACCAACCTAGAGACAGAAAATGTAAAAATTAAAATTATATATGGAATTTTATTACCAATGAAATTCAAAAAGGAACTGTTACAGAACATAATAAAAGGTTAAATTATATATAAGAAGGCAGCAAAGAATATATTAATGTTTCTATTAGAACTGTTGCTATTTTGTAAGTTTTTCAGCATTGAATGGATAAATTTCCAGCACTTGGTTTTCCCTACAAAAAACAGTTCCTATATCAAGCAGATTATAAAGTTTAAATATCTTAGTATATATGTGTGTATATACACACACATGCACACAGTTTAGAAATGTGGCTGGATATATTGGAATGAAATTGTTGACAAACATTTCTAGGTGTTAAAAGCAGTCCTTGATACTGGAGGAGACAACTGACAAAGTACCTAACCTTAAACACCTTAATATTTTGATGAAGAGACATTTGAAACAACATGAAAATCAACACAAAGTATACACAATATAGAATGATTAAAATCTCCATCTCATATTATATAGTAAAAAAGACGTGTTCAGTCCTAGCCCTGATCCTTTACTGTTCAGTGTTTACGATGCACAGTAAATCATATATAGTGAGAAAAAACTGTCCTGTCATACTCTGTAGTTTGAAAAATTTTAAGTCATTCTTATTATGAAAGATACGGGGTTTTTGTTGAGGTTTTTTTGGGGGGAGAGGAGACATGTTTCTCAGACATTTGCTTGCCAAGGAAGACAGTTTCTCTTGTTTCCCCCTCAGGTATAGTATTATGAAGTCCTGCTGGCGCTGGAGTGAGGACAACCGCCCCTCACCTAGAGAGCTACGCTTGCGCCTAGAGGCTGCCACTAGAACTGCAGATGACAAGGCTGTGTTGCAAGTACCAGAGTTAGTGGTTCCCGAACTGTATGCAGCTGTGGCCGGCATCCGAGTAGAGAGCCTCTCTTACAGCTATAGCATCCTTTGAAGAGTCCCAGGCAAGAAAAATTTAGGGGTGATTATGTTCTTGGAATCAATTCCTCCAAGAACAGATAGTGGACTTTCTAGTGGGACATAAAGGCAGAAATGGGACATGGATCCCAGATATTCCTTTACACATTTCCCTAGATATCTGAAATGATGCTGAATGAGACACTACATACCATATACCCTGAGCTGAGAAACACTGTCAGTCTTGTTTCCACTGTCTTCAGTCCTAGAGACCCTGGGTAGAAGTGGGGGACAGTGTCATTCAAGGGAGGTTTTAGAAATCTGCAATGTTTGTTGAGGCATGGCACAGACAAGTTGGTCCCTCACATCCTAGCCTGCCTTCTCCCTGAACCTAGTTTTTATCTAGACTATTACAAGGTCCAGATGATTTGGGATGAAATGAGAGAATAGATATCCAATAAAGGAGTTGAAAAGAGAGAACGTTCAAGGTTCTACTTGCTCAGGATTATAGGTGTGGACCAAGATCTCCTTCAAAGAGAATGTGGAAGGACATAAAGCTCTTCAGTCCAGGTCCCTACGTGTAGAATTAGAGGAGAACTATAAAGGAAAACTTCTGAGTTTCCCCTTGGAATAGGTAAGAGAAAGATGGTTCCCTTTCATCTCATTCTGAGACAGGTAAACCCTGCTTGGTACTTACTTTGAATTAGAAGCTGCTGGAGTCGTTTCATGATTAAGAACATTCAACGTGTCTTGTTCATCAGGCTAGCTTCCTGGTTCCTATTAGACTAGGAAGACTAAGCCTAGAGAGTCAAAGTTAAATCAATAACGAAAGTGTGTGTGTGTGTGTGTGTGCGTGAGTGTGCGTGCACATGCCTGTGTGTGTAAAAAGAGGAAATGTGAAAAGCAAGCAAGAAGGCTTAGTAGCTCAGGTGATTTTTAACACAGCCCAGAAAAGAATGTAATCTGATACAGGATGGTAGCTTATAATTTTCAATCATGCATTCATGTTCTATGAAACTTACTTCATTAAATTAATATTTATTGAGTGGAAGTAGGTTTTCTCGTATACAGCTGACAAAATCTCTACAATAGGGAGGATAAAAGTAAATAAATGGAAGTTAATGTCAAAGAAAAATTCAAGAGACAACCCAAATTGTCAGGAAAGTGATTCTTTATGTGTAAAATGAGGATAATTCCTACCTCACAGGGTTGTTGTGAGGGCTGACTGAGAGTATATATTTGTACAGTATCTGGTACATAATATGTGTTCAATAAATGTTAGTTTTCTTTCTTTGGTCCTTCCTAACCCAGGACCTTTCATATCTTTTTCACTTAAAATCTACTGTGGCCAAGAAGAGAACCTCGGTCTGTGACACAGCAAAGTAGGACATGCTTAAGATGATGGTATGCTACAAACACTATATGACTAAAATGATGAAGTCATCATTTTTGTGTGAGCTTCTAGATGATGACAGCAGTCCCCAACTATTTCACAATATTCAAACTATCATGATGAGGGAAATCTTGTTGATCATGGTGATCTGTGACTTTAAAGGACACTCTGGGTACTCTGGAAGGGACATCTAAGGCTGCTGTAGGAAGGAGGACTGGTAGCTAAAAAGGTTATAGAAGTTGGAATCCTGGTAAGTGATAGAAGTTGGAGTCATAATGAGTCAGCTAAATGAAGAATACTTTTTGCTGCTGTGGGAATACCACAATGACCAGTCAGGATTTAAATGGGTAGTAAGACACAGTAGGAAGAAGGGAGGTAGAGTGGCTTCACACAAAACAATGAAGTCCTGTGGAATCCCACTGTTGCTGCTCAGCTGTTCATTTACGTCCAATTACAAAGTATTTACTTACTTATTCGACTATTTTAAAAAACTGAGTGTTAAGGCTCACTATGCCAGAGACTAGACTAGGTGTTGAACAAAAGAAACAAGGAGCTTTTTTTTTTTTTTGAGAGAGTCTCGTTTGTTGCCCAGGCTAGAGTGAGTGCCGTGGCATCAGCCTAGCTCACAGCAACCTCAAACTCCTGGGCTCAAGCAATCCTTCTGCCTCAGCCTTCTAAGTAGCTGGGACTACAGGCATGCGCCAACATGCCTGGCTAATTTTTTCTATATATATTAGTTGGCCAATTAATTTCTTTCTATTTATAGTAGAGACGGGGTCTTGCTCTTGCTCAGGCTGGTTTCGAACTCCTGACCTCGAGCAATCCACCCGCCTCGGCCTCCCAGAGTGCTAGGATTACAGGCGTGAGCCACCGCGCCTGGCAAACAAGGAGCCTTCTAGAATTTTGATTAAAGTCTAGAAGAGACATTATCTATTTGTTTGTGTGGATACTTGTGCATTACAAATTGTGTTAAGTGCTAAAAGGAAAATTATAGGATAGTAGAAGGAAATAAGAAATGAAGATCTCCCTAAAGAGAAATGGCATTTAACCTAAGACCTTAGGGATGGGTACATAAGCCAGACAAAGAGTAAGAAGAGCCGTCCATCAGTAGAATATATATGTGAAAACTCTGAGGCATGAAAAAGCATAGTTTGTTTAAGGAACTGCAAGGAAAAATATGGAGTTGGAGCATAGTGGGTTAAAGGCAAAGTGGCATATAGTGAAACGGAGGGTTACTCTTTCATACTTTATGTTCATATTTGTTTAAGTAAAAGGGAAAGAAGCAGACAATAGGTATTTTAAAGTTTTACATCTCAATTTTATTTATTTTTCTGGATATAGGCCTAGAAAACTGGACACAGTAATTTTTAATCTAAGAGAACTGGGTCTTTCGTTCACGTGGCCAGACTTTTTCCAGAAGGAGGATTATATTTCTGGCATCGTTGACCTGTCAACCAAACTAGGTATTTCCCAACTAATGAATGAAAAAGGGGATTATGATATTTACTATTTAATCAAGTTGAATCCAAACAGAATTTATTGTTTTGATTGTCCCCTCTTCTAGTCTTGTTTTTCCAATCTATGCTTTATTGTTAAAAAAAAAAAACAACAAATACCAACAATTAGGAAGTGAGCAGACATCTACCTAGCTATAATAGTTTAAACTAGCAGTTCTCAAATTATGCTCATGCAGAACACTAGTGTTTTTCACGCTACATTTAGGTATTCTATTATTAAAATTGAATAATAGTGGTGTTTTTCACCATTTTAGAAGAAAGAAGCTAGTTAATGGATAGAATTTATCTTAATCATGTATTAATTTAAAAACAATTTTGCTTTACCTGTTTTCTGGTTTTTAATTTAGAGGGAAAAAATGTTTACCATACTCATTTAAATAAATTAACAAGAGGCAAATAGAATGGAAGACTGGAGGATAGCCTGTTACCCTTAATTTGGCAGACTATGTTTTAGGCATGAGACTTAGAGATTATGCTATGTGTTTAAAGCATATAATATTGTCATATGCTGAAAAAAGTTCTTAGATTGAATAATGGAATTAAGTATATCATCATGTCATGAAAATCTAGAAATAGCTCCAACTGCTCACCATACAAGAACATCTGATGAACAATGGAGTGGAAAGTTTGGTGTTTCTGCATGACAGTGACTCTCTTATTTAAAAAGTAATACCACTGGGTGATAAAAATGACAGACATGGCTAAAATCCTTAAAGAAATCTACTACAGAATAAATGAGAGAAAGGTGAGTGAATGGATTTAGGACTGAAATAGACTACCTCATTCTGGATTTAAAAAAAAATTTAAACCACTTAAGTATGCCCTTTTAGACCATATAATATGCTTATTCTTGACTTACTACTCTGATCCATTTAACTGAATGTCTCAGTTTTACAGAACCTTTGTTCTGTAAAAACAAAATCAGAGCTAATTGAAAGTTACTGATACAGAAAATGAATAAAAACATGAGACTATATTATCTTTAGTGTTTATCACAATAAAGTTAGACTATGTTTCTGAAAACTGGAAGTCGGGATGATTTGATCATTTTAAATAGAGAGCCAAAAAGAGGTAGGAGGATAGTGCCTAAAATAGAGATCAACGGAAGAGAGAATTTTAGATGTAGGAAAAATCAGCAGAATATTTTAAAAATTAAATTAACAATTATAAAAAAAATCTCTGAACATAGCTCCCTAACTTGATTCATTACCATGAAACTGAAAGAAATAAAGTTAAATACACTAGTGGGAAATCACTGTTTTGTCAATGAATATCATGAATAAATCATTAAGTCTCAATTTCAGTTGGAATTGGAAATAAAATGCTTATTTCTTACCTACTTCACTTAGGGTTTTAAGGTTGACCACTGTGTTAGCAAATGTGGAAACAGCACTTTGGCTTCATTTAAGCAGCTAAAACATTTATTTTCGTAAATAAACTGTGATGATATCAGTAAGTATGCCCTAATTTGGAGCCTATAGCAACTGATATTGAAAAATGTTCACAAAATATTTTCACTATTAAAAGTGTATGAAAAGGGTCTTACATAACTGTGCTGACCAAGATAGCTGCTAGTCACATGTGGCTATTTAAATGTTAATGTAAATTAATAAAAATTAAGAATTTAGTCCCACAGCCACACTAGCCACATTTTAAGTGTTCGCACAGAACACTTCCCACACAGAACATTTCCACATCACTGCTGTGTAGCATCTGAGAAAACTACAAAACAAAAATGCTTTTATCTGGCCAGACGCGGTAGCTCATGCCTGTAATCCTAGCACTCTGGAAGGCCAAGGTAGGCGGATTGCTAGAGGTCAGGAGTTCAAAACCAGCCTGAGCAAGAGCAAGACCCAGTCTCTACTATACATAGAAAGAAATTAATTGGCCAACTAATATATATAGAAAAAATTAGCCGGGCATGGTGGCGTATGCATGTAGTCTCAGCTACTCAGGAGGCTGAGGCAATAGGATTGCCTGAGCCCAGGAGTTTGAGGTTGCTGTGAGCTAGATTGACGCCATGGTACTCACTCTAGTTTGGGCAACAAAGCAAGACTCTGTCTCAACAACAACAACAAAAATGCTTTATCACTTTGTAATCCTTGTCACAATACAAGAGGTATGTATTTTGGCACATTTTTGGCTTAAAATATGAAGAGCTAAATAAATATAGTTTCATATTTTATCTTAAAAACAAGTAGGGTCATAGAGAAATTTGAACCCATATTCTTTTTAGAGGATCAAGAGAATAAGTGGCCCACTTTATGCACTGCATAATCTCTATTTACATAGCCAGAAATTCTGATATCCATAGCTCTAATTAAGTACACATGAACACTGCACTGGCACATGTGCCAAAAACCTGAAGGAACTACATTAGGGAATCTAAAGATACTAAATGAGGCTTCCCACATAATTCAACGAAATGGATTATAGCTGATACTTTCAGAGATACTATAGAATATTGTGCTCAAATTTCTGTGAATTATTTTTATGTTAAGTATGGTGACCACCTCATTCCAGTTTTCCTGGAGCTTTCTAGTTTCCATTCTAGTTTTGTGGGACTCAGAGTCCCACATCCCAGACAGTCCTGGGCAAAATGGAATGGCTACTCCTAGTGGTAAGATACAGTGCTTTATCTTTCTACGCATTTTCCAATATGGCAGCCTACAATAGGGACTGATTGATTTTTCTATATTAACAGTTACATAACTGTTAATATAAACTCAAGATAACCTGGCTCAACTGCCTTTCCACATCCATGAATCTTATGTTCTAGCTATGCTGAATTTTTGGCTTTCCCAAAACTTGTATTTTCACACCACTGTCTTTGCTCAGGCCATTCTCTACCTGTGATGCTTCTTCATTCCACTGAACATATACAGAACTTACCCATCAAGGTCTGATTGAAAAAACACCTCTTTTCACATGCTGTCTCCTCTCTGATACTCTCCTTTTTTCAAATTTTCCTACTCTGCAATAGAATGACTTGCTGCTTCTGCTGTACTACCAGCATATTTTACATATATTTATTATAGCAATTGATCCTTTGTGCTGGTATTTGCCTTACATGTTTGCTTTCTTTTCTAGACTACAAGTGCAAATGGCTCTATCTTTTTATTACTAGTGTCCAACTGTTTCTGGCACATGGGAAATGCTTGTTAAAACTCATGTTTAATAAATTTCAAAGCTTATTATACACATTACCTCGTTTGATCCTCTTAAATATTCTGTGAGCTTGACAGAGTTGATTGCTCTATGCCCATTTGGTTGATGAACAAATAGTCTTAAAGGTAGTGGTTTGACCAAGGTTAGTATGGGTAGTTTGGGTACTGAATCCCAGGTCTTCTGACTACCATTTTCTGTTAAATCCCCCTGAAGATTGTCATCCAACAGACAGGATTGCTTTGTGTGTTGGTAACAAAAGGGTGATCAATAATATTTGACAAGCCGATTTTGTGTAAAAGCTCGCCGTGTCATTCCTGTCCTTCGAAATCATCCCATACTGGACCCTTCTTTCATTTTCCCAACTTAATTTTATCAGGTGAGAAACGTTGGCTAAACCATCATTTGATCTTAAGTCAAATTGCGCAAACTTCACAGTTAAAGGTTAACCCTTACTGAATGAATGAAGCACCTTAAAAGTTCTGCTGTTAAAAAGCAATGCTTTTATATCATGACTGTAAGGGCTTTTCAGTCTCAGGTGCTTTTTAAAACTTCAGCTCTCTCCTCTGATGGGTTCCCTTTAATCTGTCTGCGTTATTATAGGCTTCGAGCTGCCTGATAACTTGCAGTCATTATCCAAAGGGGAAAGTCCCCAGTGAGGAATCAAGAAGAAGCGGGCTACGGTCCAGCTCAGCCATTCTGGGCTTTGTCTTTACTTATCTCACCTCTTAAACGGGAATAAAGCCACACCCACTTAGGATGCCGCGAGAATTGGGAGACCCGACGAGTAAAAGCGACCTGCAAACCTTAGTTCTAAGTCCGTAAAAAATGCTCTTATATTTTCACACTTCTGTTCTTTGCTAATAAACAATGTAATTTACTTAATTTTGAATATAATGTGTCACCAAACCTAGCCAAGCGAAGGTCACGTCACCGCAACCCTGCCTCCGGAGACGCCAAGCTTCCACGTGAGACCCCTCTTCCGCGCTTAGCTCTGGGGTACGCAGGAGGCGGAAAGGACGCGCCTGCAGTGACGCACTTACCCTGCGCGATGACGTCACTGCCGGGCGCCAGGCGGCACGTTGGCCGGGATTTCGGCGGGCTTCCTGGGGGCAAAAATGGCTATGGCCAGTGATTTCTACCTGCGCTACTATGTAGGGCACAAGGGCAAGTTTGGACACGAGTTTCTAGAGTTCGAGTTTCGGCCGGACGGTGAGCAGAGGAGGGGCCTCCGGCGCGCAGGGCTGGGAATGGGGAATTGAGACCGAGAGGTCGCGGAGGAAGCGAGGCGGGTTGGGGTGAACTAGCCTTGGTGGGCTTGGGCGGGCGGAGTTCCCTGCTTTCGCCCAAGTATAAAGCTTAGGAGGAATATAGGAAGCCTAAGTTGGTCTTGTGAATAACCGGGAAATTGATTGCTGTAGTTAATTTAGAAAAGTCAATCCAGTCACATACTGAAAAGTTGAACCTATGGTAATCAGAATCCTAGAGGCAGCGCACCAGTAGGGACTTTAAAGGTTCTGTAGGTTATCGCCCTAATTTTAAATGCCTGAAAGTTTTAAAAACACTCCCACCAAGCGGTGGTCCACTGGAAGCTTAAAGTCTTTTGGTGACCAGTAACTTTCGGCCTATTCATTCATTTTATTCATTCAGGTTGTGTGTGTTTTGAATGGGAAGAGACCGACGTGTATACAAATGAGTGTAATATGTTTTAGGTGCTTAAATACAGTTGTTCACCATAGGATGCATTAAAAGTACAAAAAAAGAGGAAGAGGTTAATTCCACAGGAGAGAACCAAGAAAAGCTTCCTAGAGGACTAGACTCTTGAGATGAGTCTTGAAGTGAGAGTAGGTATTTTCTTGACCTCTGAGGGGAGGTGGGGAGAACAACAGACTGAGAGCAGTATGAGCACAGGGCTAGGTGAAACTGCTACCTATGTTGTTTACAATTCTCTTTTGACAGCTCTGACGCTCTTTAGGGAGTGTTATTGTGCATTGAACTCGTCTACGGGGAAGTTCAATTGGCTACATATATTTTTTGAATGCACATTATGTGCTTGGGGACGTGCGTTAATAATACAAAATTCAGAGTACAGTAATGAGTGAGACTTCAGTTTTCCTCATGGAGTTATGTCTTGGTGGGAGACAGAGACATGTAACTAACTATAGAGCAGTTATGCATATTAAGTCGTGTTGCATGCTTTGGACAAGGTTCTATGACAGCATGAATGAAACATTAGAGGAGGATCATGTATTAGGAAAGGGGAAGAGTATCAAGCATTTCACCGGAACTCAAAGTAATTACAGCCCTGCAATTATTTAGAAACCTTAATCACCTTATTCATTCTTGCTCTCCCCATGTCTCTTCTGAATTTAGCTCAGGAGTCAAATTTACCAGAATTTATCTATTCTTTTGTTATGTAGTATTGTTTTCAGTTCCCTTGCTTATGAACATCATCCAGCTTGTCCATATCACTTTTAACCAGTCATGTCAATTAAGTACCCAAATATTATCAGGGAAATTTCATGCTAGATCAGTGGTTGTCATCCATTTATCTGCTTCCACACCATTCTACATACTTCCATTGGTAATAGTGAGTCTTCTGACTCACTGTTATCTTTTGACTGATTTATAAGAGGTGTACCTCATTAGAGTAACCTATCATTTTAGTGTGTCAACAGCACATTGTAGCTGTATCTGGGCTACTGACTAGCCATAAGGGGAAGTGTGTGTCAGAGATTACAAAAGTCATGATGGATTAACATTAAATGTAGATAACCTAACAAACTGGTCAAGTTTTATCCAGAAGTAGTACATAATTGTTTTGTATGCTTCCTAGTCGTTACTCTAAAATATTAGCATTACCATAATTATATACATATGGTAATTCGAAGAAAAATAATTAAAAGAAAATTTTGGCATAATGGAGAAAGTGTATTAGAATAAAGTAGATCTAGATCTGAATCTTGGGTCACCCTGGGCAAGTTATTTAACTGTATTTTCTTGCCTGTGAATAGGTGAGAGAATAAAAACTGCTTTTAAAGTGTTTTACAGATTAGAGTAAATGGTTTGGGTAAGGCACTTAGCACCAATACAGATATAACAAACTTGAAAACATTTTATTTTCTTTTTCTGATTTCCTTTCTAGTTCCTGACATAGCTTAAGAAAATAGGCCTTAAAGTAACCAGTAATATATTGAAGGCATGGAATATTTAAAAATTTGGCTAGTTTCAACTTCTGCCAATTCACCATCAAATATTTACTTAAGTGTCTGTGTCTAATATTGATATTATACTAGGAGGGAGGAAATGTGAATAAAAGTAGTAGTATAAAATGGTCTTTACCTTCAAAATTGCTTACAATGATATTTATTTATTTTGGCAGTTTTTGGTGTTATAGATTGAATTTTTTCCCACTCCTTACAGGAAAGCTTAGATATGCCAACAACAGCAATTACAAAAATGATGTCATGATCAGAAAAGAGGTAAGTTCTTTTTGAATGTCTAATTTTTTATACCTAGTCCATTTTCCTTGAGTTTGTGTTAAATTATTTTTTAATTTTTTTTGAGTTTGTGTTAAATTTATAAAAATGTATCTAAGGCTATATTGTAAAGAAGAAGGCAATTTATAGATTGAAAAGTGTTTCCATTTAAATGAGAAGATATATATATAGAAAATTATTTACAAATATATATATTTACTTGTAATTTATTATAATTGTATATATTTGGTTATGATTTATTACAAATGTACACATTTGCTTTAAAGCCTTTTGAAGTACACACAAAAAAGTAAATACATTAGATACAGTTGTAGCTTAGATGCAACAAAAGTAGCAATCTGAATCTATTAACTTGTAGTCTCACATTTTGGTCTATCATTTAATTCATTTTATAATTAACTTTGGTTTTTTACTTTATTCACTATTTAAAACTAATTGGTAATCATAATAGTATAACTTTTAAATGAAAGGCACAAAAGATAGAGATAAGAAAGTTTATTCTGATTCAGTGAGTCTAGAAAAGAGGAATAAAGAATGAAAAAAAAAGTTTTTTTTTTTGTTTTTTTTTTTTTGAGACAGAGTCTTGCTCTGTTGCCCGGGCCAGAGTGCCGTGGCATCAGCCTAGCTCACAGCAACCTCAAACTCCTGGGCTCAAGCAATCCTGCCTCAGCCTACCGAGTTGCTAGGACTACAGGCATGCGCCACCATGCCTGGCCAATTTTTTCTATATATATTAGTTGGCCAATTAATTTCTTTCTATTTTTAGTAGAGACAGGGTCTCATTCTTGCTCATGCTAGTTTTGAACTCCTGATCTTGAGTGATCCTCCTGCCTTGGCCTCTCAGAGTGCTAGGATTATAGGCGGAAAAAAAAAAGTTTAAAGCACTAACTATGATATGTGCTTGCATTTGTTGCTGTTTACTTCATAGATCTTGTGTTGTTACCAACAACCACTTGAAACTATTTGAGTCTCCATGTTACAAAGGCAGAATACAGGGTTTTAAAAGGAGCTAGTGGCCGGGCGTGGTGGCTCACGCCTGTAATCCTAGCTCTCTGGGAGGCCGAGGCGGGTGGATCGTTTGAGCTCAGGAGTTTGAAACCAACCTGAGCAAGAGTGAGACCCCGTCTCTACTATAAATAGAAAGAAATTAATTGGCCAACTAATATATATAGAAAAAAATTAGCCGGGCATGGTGGTACATGCCTGTAGTCCCAGCTACTTGGGAGGCTGAGGCAGAAGGATTGCTTGAGCCCAGGAGATTGAGGTTGCTGTGAGCTAGGCTGATACCACGGCACTCACTCTAGGCTGGGCAACAAAGTGACACTCTGTCTCAAAAAAAAAAAAAAAAAAAAAAAGGAGCTAGTGAAAAGAGGGCAAAATATGTATTAAAGGAAAGAGTAAGAGTTGAAAAATAATATAAGAAGGATGAATGTTTCTTCTGTACTTTTGGAATCAGAATTAAATATTTCTGTGAGATTCTATGAATAATCAAGGTTTATAACTGTTTTATTTCCTTCTGAGTTGTGGGATGACACAGGCAGGCATTATGAAATTTTATTATAATTCATTTTCAGGCTTATGTACACAAGAGTGTAATGGAAGAACTAAAGAGAATTATTGATGACAGTGAAATCACAAAAGAAGATGATGCTTTGTGGCCTCCCCCTGACAGGGTTGGTCGACAGGTTTGTATTTAATGATTCTTTAAATGCATTAGTATTAAAAATTGACAACATAATTAATTATGTTTCCCTTTATTTACTTAGAATGAATTCTCATTGATTCTTTGGTTTTCCACTTAGTAGGCACCTGACAAATACTCTTGAATTTTATTTCACTTAGCTTCATTTCTAGTGCTTACTCCTCATAGTAAAGAAGTCAGTACATAGCTCTAAATTTGGACATCTTTCTTAACAATCTTCTCTGTAGCCCTCCCAGCCAAAGTTAGGATATTTTCATGCTGTTATGAATAATTTTTGTTTTATGTTAGTCATTTTTATTGGGAATAGGTACAAATGTTTGTTAAATTTGAGACTTCAGATTCTCACTGACTGTATAAAATTCACTTTCTCCAAATTATAACTTTCAAAATTCTTTATTTGGATCCTTATGTCCCAGAGAGACACTTGATTGGTGGTTTCTTTGTTCAAACTGACCATTGCGTTTGCCTTTCATATTTTCTTCAGAATAATTTGGTGTTTCTCAAAAGGCTTCTGAAGAACTCTGAAGGCCTAATTTCACTGTGTATAAAGAAATTTTGGTTTCTGAATTGGGTCTTTTCAACTCTTGGAGAACTGAGATACGACCCTTGGACGGAAGAAATACTTAATTCACTTTTGTATATTTCTGAGGATTATACTTTTAGAAGACAATGTGGAGAAATCTAACAGATGTTGACACCTGTAGCAGTAACTTAACTCTTCTATTTAAAGAAACATTATTTAGGAAAGCAAAGGTAATAGTTAATAGGATTTATTTTATTCATTGTATCACTTTAAAAAGTAAATTTAGATCTCAGTTTTATGCGTTTATACATATGTACTAAAATACAACAGCAACTAACCTTTTATATCTTTTAAAACTCAGAGTGTAGTGCTTCATCTAACTACTCGATGATGTGTTCATGGGTTTTGGTTAGTGGGAAAGCATAAACATGTTCCAAAAATTGCCTGTTGGATCATTAAGTCAAAGATTTTGTGATTGTTAGAGAATCTTAGTTAATTCTCCATTTGGTGTGTGCTATAAACTGCATAATTAGGTCTTTTGATTTAATATATAGCTAGGACTGTCTTAATGGTGTGTTTGTTAATTTAACTTGAAAACGTATTACAAACATAGCCTCTTAATTTTTGGTTTTATATTTGCAGATAAACAATATAGAGGAAAATCTATATCAATTATTTTAGGGAGTACTTGTCTTACTCTTCTGGGATCAACTATCCATACCATCACTGATCAGTGGTTGCAAATATGAACAAGTGTTTTCCTCTGCTTTATGAGTTTTGAATTGTACATTTGTAAAATAGACTAATAAGGCCTACCTTACAAGGTTATTTTAGGGATTACAAAGAATATTTGTAAGGTCCCTAGCAGCAGGCCTGACACATATAGGTGCTAAAGTGGTGGCCATTATTATTATACATTTTATTTGTTGAATCTTATGGAAAGGGAAAATGTCTTTGTATCTATTATATTAAAAATAGGTTTATACCCATATCATTAGTTTTTACATGTGCTTTGAAGAAATGACTTTATTTTTTACTCACATAAGAAACATTTCTGTGTCATTTTATTTTATAATGTCTTCATGATGTCACAGGAAAGTAATTCTTGGTAATAAAATTGGGGGTAGTGCTGTAAGCAGTTAATAAGGCTTTTATTTTAAGGATTTAGTTTATGTCTAACAGATCAAGTTTCTTCCCCTTCACTGCATCCACTATCGACTACTAGAAAACTTGTGACTAAAATGGAGACCCTCTTTGTAGCAAGCATACAGATATCTCTGGTATTCCAGAGATTTTTATATTAACTACATTTCTCTGCTATTTTATTTTTTTCAGGAGCTGGAGATTGTAATTGGAGATGAGCACATTTCTTTTACTACATCAAAAATAGGTTCTCTTATTGATGTAAATCAGTCTAAGTAAGTATGTTAAAGCATTTTGGCCAGCCCAACATTGTTAGAGAGGCTCATTTTAGAACTGTAGTCAGTTGGTTAGCCAAGATTATTTCAGTGGCATCCTGTCAGTTTATCATGCAGATGCAATTTTGATTTTTACATCATTAAAAACTTGTTATCTTGTCTCTCAAAGAAATTAGCAGGGTATTTCACAGATTGCCAAAAAACATCTTATTCCAGCACTTCTGTATAATAACACTCAAATTTTATTAGCTATTTTGTATGAAAATCTGGGTGCAGTTTCAGAAAATTTAAAGAAATCCTTATTGGATTTTATCAGCCTCATTAGCCCCGTATTAGATCATGCTCCTCCTTGGGTTCAATACTTGAAAAAAATTGAAAATGTTCAATATAGCTTAAATGTTCTTTTAGCTACCTATATTTTCCCAAGATCTATGTCTCTGGGCCATTGTAGCATATCTCATTGTCTTGGTCTAATCCAGGCCATTTCTTCCCACTCTTTCCCCTCAAAATGTCCCCATAATGTTCTTACTTTTCCCTGTCATCCAAAATTATAATAATTTGTCTGCTTTACTGGTTTGAATGTAAGCTCTATAAGAGCCTTGCTGTATCTCCAAAGTTAGCATAGTGTCTGACACATAATAGATACTTTATATAAATATTTATTAGAGGAAATGAGAAAGGAATGAATGCATAACTATTGGGCACAAAAGACTGTGCTCATAAAGACCAACCAGTTACTTTTAAGCTGTCAGATTTATTTTCCTACAGTTGATGAGGGTATGGCGTTCATACCCTACTGTGATTGTAAATTGGTAGTATTTTTCTGGAAAACAATTTGGTAATATGTATCAAAAATTGTTAACATTTTTTTATTCCTCTTTGACATAGTAATTTCATTTATGAACATCTGTGGTAGGGAAATATTCTCAAATACTGGAAAAGCTTTATTGTGTACAAAGATGCTCATTGAAGTGTTATTTATAATAGGAAAATAATCCAGATGTCTAACAAGAAGAGAATTATTTAGTTAAAATTATTAGTGAGTTGTTTTTTTTTTAATGCTGTGGGGAAAGTAATATAATAAAGGGCACAGGGAGTGATTTTATTTATAAAAAAATAGAAAATACAGCTATTCCATGAGAGTGAGTTATTGCAGTATTATGAATATTTTTTCTGCTTTGTCTATCTTTGTGATAGTTATTATGTTCATAAGGAGATAAACACTTGAAATATAGAAATGAATATTGATGAAGAAACTGTATTTTTTCCCCTACAGAAAAGATAGAGATGTTAATCATTCAATCTGTTTATTTTAGTTGTCAGCAAAATCCTTCCTTTTTCCTAAATTCTATTAACTTAATTGTTACAAGCTTTTGATTTTATTTGTTTTAGGAATTTATAATGCTGTTTCATTCTAGGAACAAAAAAGTAACTTTTACTTTTTTAAATTTTAGGGATCCTGAAGGCCTTCGAGTATTTTACTATTTGGTACAAGACCTGAAATGTTTAGTTTTCAGTCTCATTGGATTACACTTCAAGATTAAACCAATTTAAATTTTATGTTTCTGAAGCTGTTTGTATATTTAATTAAGGGATGGGTAAGGGAGGGTTTATTTGTTATTTACAATATTGGGATTTTTATGAATGTGAAGCAAATAAAATTTTTTTTGTATGTAAACTGAAAATAAGAAAAATACATAAACAACCTTAATGGTTATCATTACTTGCGTCTAACTGGGTTGGACAGTCCCCACACACATTAACTTTTGTAAATAAAAGCCACCTTTTGTTGAAGATTTGCTCCAATAAAACATCAAAGTCTGGATGGAGACTGGTGTTTGTTTTGTTTTGATTTCAAGTTAAGAAATTGTTCTAGTAATAGTTTGGGAGAAGATGTTTTAGGTAGAAATATGTAGCCAGATTCCCATCCAATAAAGACAATTGCAGATCTTCCCTTCTTTCTTTTTTTTTTTTTTTGAGACAGAGTCTCGCTTTGTTGCCCAGGCTAGAGTGAGTGCCATGGTGTCAGCCTAGCTCACAGCAACCTCAAACTCCTGGGCTCAAGTGATCCTCCTGCCTCAGCCTCCCGAGTAGCTGGGACTACAGGCATGTGCCACCATGCCCAGCTAATTTTTTCTATATATATTAGTTGGTCAATTAATTTCTATTTATAGTAGAGACAGGGTCTCGCTCTTGCTCAGGCTAGTTTTGAACTCCTGACCTTGAGCAATCTGACTGCCTCGGGCTCCCAGAGTGCTAGGATTACAGGCGTGAGCCACAGCGCCTGGCCCCTTATTTCTTTCATACGTGATTGGATTTAATTTTTTTATACTTAAAGAAGTTGTTTATAGAAGGTTCTGGATTTTTTACAGTTATCACAAAGTCGTCAGGGATTATTCACATTTAAATATTTTTGGTATAAGCAGTGCTTTAAGTGCTGCAAGAGTAAAATCAGCACCCTAAGTCAGGTACACTTTGATTATGCCCTTATTCCTTATTTCACCATATGTATTTTATATGTGTGTGAGTTCTCAGCTTTATAAATTGTCTAAAATTTAGACTTATACATATGTTCGTGTGAATGCATATATATTTTAATTCCTATTGAACACATCTTACTATTGTTTCCCAATTCCCTTGAACCTCTTTCTGATAGATTGCACCTTTCATTACTTTTCTTAGTAATAACTATGCCTTTGGTATTTTTACTCTTCCATCTATACCCCCACTCTTTAAAAGTTGTGTTGTCCTGTTAATTATAATCCGTTTGTCCCAGGGACCAGTCAGTACTGACTTTAGGTGGGAAGAATTAGTCTCTGAAGGCTTGCCAGGACTCCTGAGCAGCGAGGCTCTGGAGCAGCTCTGTCCAATAACTTGCAATAATGGAAATGTTCTTTATCTGTGCAGTCCAATAGGGTAGTCATTAGCCATGGGTAGGGCTACTGATTACTTGAGATGTGCCTAGTGTAACTTACAGTGCTATTTAAGCAATTTTTTTCTAACATGAAAAATATCAAATATTTTTGATATTGATTTCTAACATGAAAAATATCAAACTTGAGAATTGTAAAGTGAATACCCATATGCCAATCTAGATTCATACTTACCTTTTTTACTCTAATGTCTTATAATAAATCATCTTGATTTTTCACTTAACTGGTGTAGTTGGTGCCAATAGAGTATGTTTTTATGTCGTGCTATTTAATTTCGATTAAATTTAGATAATCACATGTGTCTAGTGGCTACTCTTTGGACAGTGTAGCTCCACGGCTTGCTTGGTAACCTGTTTGCCATGGTCCTTTTGACTGCTCAAAAATTTATGGCCGATGTATTCAAGTTTATTGTGGAAAGTCACCTGATCTCTACTTCATTGTGCAAGACTACACTATCATCTTCAGGTCTCATGGAAATAAATATTTCTGTTTAAGTTGTAGACCTTGATGAATATACAGTATAAAATCCTCTCACACTGATGTCAACCCCATCAGTTGAGAAAGGAAAAATTGCTTTTTGAACCTCTGAGAGGTCTATGGTTTTTGGATCTTCCTCAAAATAATCTTTCTTCTGTGTCTTGTTGAATAAGATGATCCGTTCAAGACTGAGCAAGGTTGGGGAGAAGTAGTGCTTAGATTAAAAAATTTTTAATATATTAACTCTTTGTCCCCATTCTCTGACTTCTCTGTAGTATTGATTTACTTATTTTGCTCTATCTCCACTATCTATTAAGATTTCTCATATTCAAACCAAAATTGGAGAATATGAATTCTCTAATTCAAACTAAATTAGGAAAATACTTGATACTATTATCTATGATTTTTTAATACTTTGAACTGGCTACTTGATTGTAAGCTACTGATGGACAAATGATCATTAGAAATTAAATTTTGAATAGCACTAGTTTTATATGAAATTAGATTTTTACTACACTTACGTCAGCAGATACATGTTCCCCTTGCTTCTTCCCTTAATAAAGAGACCTCTTGAAATAATCAAATTTCTTTTCCAAATACTGTACCTCATCCCTCCTTTTCCACTTCCATGGGATGGTGTGTCTCTTACCCAGAACCTAGCATAGTCTTTTCCATATAGTAGGTGCTTTTTAAGTTTGTTCAATTGTTTGTCTTTTGTTTTTGTTCTTATTGCCTTCACATTATTAATCTTGGATATTTCATTGATAATAATGTTGAGTCTATTCATGTGGACATTTTAAATATAAATAGAAATGTTAGCTGAGATTATGTATTTTGTATATTCTATTGTTAGACTATGTTTTGATTTGAAATGTGTGAGACCTGTGAACATCAGTTTTGTCCTATAAGTTTAATCTGTGATCCATATAATTCTTTTAATAATTGGATTCCTACCATTAATAGATAATGAGCTAGAAAAGAAAATCCAAAAAATTTACTAAAGATAAACATCAAGGGTAAATGAATGATTTGAGGGAGAGCTCAGAATCTGCCTTGGGAAACTCCCCAAATGATCAACAGTAAAGCTGGAGAACTGCTGCTCAAATTCTGGTGCGTATGTTGTCCCAATCTGAACTGTGTGATAAGGTGGAGAAAACACTGGCTTAAGAATCAAAAGTCTTAATTGTGGTTCAGCACTTAAAACTATTTTCATTTTCAACCTGTGAGTAGACTTTATCCTTTAGTGGCACAGAGCCTAAATAACTTATTTTGCCATTATTTTATCATGCTTGCTCAGTTCCTGAGGTGGCCCTCTCATTTGCTTACTTAGAAATTGGAGGAAGGTTGGTTACTGTTTGCTTGACTGCTAGAGGCCCAGCTGGGATAATATAGAGTATTTTAAATCTAGAGCATTAGAATAGCTTTTATTGTAAAGACTAAAAGGACAAATGAAGTGATTAGGGGAACGTGAAATCTCAAACTAGAGGTCATTTTAATTTTTACTATAAGAGTCAGAAAATTTACTGTCGCTAAGTGGTATAAAAGCTAAGCATTAGGACAAATGAACAACGAGGTGGGAATCTGGCCAGGTGAGGTTATTCCTCTAAGTGAAGTGACACAGACCATCCTTTGCTGTGTGCTAGTTGTTATTCCAGACATACTTACTTCAGCGTAGCACAGGAAGAACAGTGTGCCACTGTGAAATGAGAACTGAAGTTTGAAGGTGTGATCAGGAGGTTTGAAGGTGTGACCAGGAGGTTTGAAGCTGTGACCGAGAGGTTTGAAGGTGTGACTAGATGTTGTGTGTTAAGCTTCTAGCTAACACAATGGTCAGAAAGAAATGGAGTAAAATGTGTGGTTTCCCAAATAAAATTGCTTTTGCAGCAAAGCAGCCAGAAAATAAATAAGTGAATACTTTATATATATTCATGTTTGTAGATGTGTACAAAAGTGAATTTGGAAGACAAAGTACAAGAATATTCAAAACCCTTCCAACTTATCTGTCTTACTAACTGGTTGTGATAGTTGTGGTAAAGTGTGGTACTTCTAATCTTGTGATGTTTCCAATCTTATTCAAAGGGCCATGATAGGAGTTTCAGTCAATCCTATCTGAAGTTACGGTTATCTTCTGGTGCTGATTGTTTCTTTGGAGAAGAAATTTGCCTTTTCCAGAGATTCATAGCTTGTTAATAAAAATAAAATAGAGCTTAGAGAGAGCAACTACACAGTTTGGTTTTCCAATCATTAGTCACATTCCACCTGTTTTCAAAACTATGAAAAATCTAGATTTTATAGTCAATCCTATATCTCTTGTATGTGTTACAGTTACAATAACAAATAAGACAGATGTGCTCACTCTTATGTATGTTATGATGGAAGAGACAGACAATACATGAGAAGTGTAAAAGAGTATGTTCTGCACGTGTCTAGCTTCCATCCAGAGAACTACTCACCCTCTCAGTAGCTGTAGGGATGTAAGTCAAAATAGAAAAAGCCTCAGCATCACCACTGTCTCCATGGGACAGTAAGATCGGAGGCTACGGAATGATCTTCCTAGAGCAGGGGTGGAATGCTGCTGTGTTTCCCAGCTCCCGAGTTGTGTTAGTGTACTATCCCAACTCCATTCTTCCAAACACCTGCACTCTAGCCTCACATGGTGGGATAGAGAACACAGCTCAATGTGTCAGGACTTCTGGATTGCAGTCTGGTGCTTCAGAACCTTAGGAGTGGAGAAACAAGAAAATGAGAAAATGTGGACATATTTTGAAGTCTAAGACACCCTGTATATAGTGCTAATTTCATTTCATTCACCCAGGTCTGTGAATTAGGTGATATTCCTTTTGAACATGTGAAGAAACTAAGGCTTGAAGATTTAGAGTGACTTGTTCAAATTTTCACATATAGGAAGGATTTAAATCTCGGACTTCAGATAAATATTTAATATTTAATGGGAGACTGCTATATATGTATGACAGGTTCTGGTTGGGCACTTTATATACCTCATTTCATTTAATCCACACTGTATCACCATTTTACTGTAGTGAATTTGAGATTTAAGGAAGTGACGTGACTTGCCGAAGTCACACACAGGACCTAGTGGCTTGCCTGTCAAGCCAGATCTGCCTGGTTGCAGAATTCATGCTTTGTGGCAAGAGCTTTGTTGAAAGGCCCTTCTGAATTCCCAGTCCATCCATGCTCTGTATCTTCAGTCAGGCCTGATTTTAAACATGGGTCAAAATTAACAATAAGGTTTCCTTAGGCAAGTCAATGAACCTCTTCACATTAGTTTCTTCATTTGTGAAATGCAGACAGTAATAAATACCTGTCAGTGCTGGGAGGTTTCTATATGGTTTTATACAACAGGAGGTGCTCCAATAAATGACAGTGCCTCTTTCTGCCTGCCACCTTTTCAACAACCGCCATCACTGCCCCTACCCCCACTCCCTGTCTCCTGTCAGCAGAACTAACTTCCTTTATTATTTTGGCACTGGGCTAGAGGGCTAGGGACCATCATCCTCTGATTGGGATTGACAAAGCCAGTCCCCAGGATTAGGAGAAAGAAAAGAAAATGCCCAGCAGCAAGTATCAAGTATTCCTGAGGCGTCCAGATTGCACCCATGGAACTTTACGTACATTACTGAGTTAAATTAGTCTCTGGGAGGTATTTCAGCTGGCAGCCTGCATATGACGACAAGTGGCAGACCTCATTGGTGATTCAGAGGTTAAGGATTGTGTCAGGAGGCAGAAGTGGGCTAGATGACGCCCAAACAACAGGAAGCTTAACCTAGACCAGGTCTTGGTGGTCAGAACATGCAGTTGGAGGAAAGCAGGAGGCCTGAGCAAACTGAAGAAAAGGGAGGCCTTCTGAAGAATGATGGTTTAGCGTGGCTGCAGGTGGGTATGGGAAGTTAAGGCTAAGCAAGGGATTTGGTGAAACGGGTGGAGTTTGTCTCTGTGAAAGCAATTTCCCCTTCTGTTCTCTGCCCCTCTCACCATCCCACCCTATATTCCTTTTGATCCCATAATTTCATTTTAAAAAAGTTTTCTAAAGAAAATATTCAAAAGTACAAGCCAAATATTTTTTACACTAGCAAAAAATTGGAAACAACCTAAATGTCCAACATTAGGGAATTGCCAAAATAAATTATGGTACACCCATGTGGCAATAACTCTATAAAATGAGGAAATTACTTATCATTCATTAGAAAGTAATAGATTAAAAGCACTGTATATGGAATGATACCAATTTCAATAGTAGACATAACGTACTGATTAAAAAAACCTAGAAGAATATATACACCACAATTTTTATGGTAGAATTATGGATGTTTTAAAATAATTTCTAAAATGCATTTACCTGTAATGAACATAAACAGAAAAAAGAAATAATTCTTTTCCCAATAGTAAAATATAAGGGAACATTTCTAACAGATAGGCTATTATTTAAACTAAGAGCTAAAGAATTCAGCCATGACACTTCTTGTATAGACATATATATATATATTTATGCATAGATTTTTTAGTTATCCCTTCTTACTAGCAGTTTCTCTTAAGCATGTTAGTTTTTAGTTAAAGATATTAGTCGATTTTGAATGTTATTTTGCAAAGAGTACTCAGTGGTTGGTGAGTTGAAATGGAGGAAGGTATATCTCACGACCATCTTTCCGTTACTGGCAACATCAACTTGCATCATACAATTTCCTTTTATCACTTTGGTCAAGAGGAGGGGCAAAAAATTTTGAATTGGAGTATGATTCAGAGGCACATCATTTCTGCTTTTCATTTTACAGCCCCTAAGGGATCCAGGGCTGGAAGGGCCAACGTCTCCCTCATCTTGGGGTCAGTGTTCTCCATCTGCATCACTCCGTGGCACCACAACAGGTAATCCTCTGCTTTTATTCTCTCACACCTTGGTACCTGATTATGTTATTAGTCCTACTTATTCTAGAAATGAGGCCTTTAAGTACAAATGACTTGGCATGAGAGTGGGATTGATAGGAAATCATTGTTTGTTGATTGAGTTAGAGCTGCATTAACTCTGAAGGATGTGAAAATTGTAGTTCAGCATTCAAAGAAAATTATTTTCTCTTTCTCAATATACTATGATTTTTGCTTTGTGTTATCCAAATAAGAAAAAGAGAGGGGCTTAATTACTTTTTACTTGGGTCTAATGATTTATATAATATCCATTTTGAAGGATTCTATAATAGAAAAGACTCCTTTTCTTGGGAAATTAGTGACAATGTGAATAATTAAGTTTAGAAAATTTTGTAAATTAGAAGAAATTTAGAAAAATACATTTATGTGTGCAATTTTTTCCGTATTTGTTGTGTCTTAGATATCGTCTTTTCACACTGATTTATGTAAGAAGAAAGGTAAATTTTAAATATTTACTATTTAGGCTGGGCGCAGTGGCTCACGCCTGTAATCCCAGCACTCTGGGAGGCTGAGATCGGCAGATTGCTAGAGGTCAGGAGTTCGAAAACAGCCTGAGCAAGTAGCGAGACACTGTCTCTACTATAAATAGAAAGAAATTAATTGGCCAACTAATATATATACAAAAAATTAGCCGGGCATGGTGGCGCATGCCTGTGGTCCCAGCTACTCGGGAGGCTGAGGCAGTAGGATCGCTTGAGCCCAGGAGATTGAGGTTGCTGTGAACTAGGCTGATGCCATGGCACTCACTCTAGCCTGGGCAACAAAGCGAGACTCTGTCTCAAAAAAAAAAATAAAAAATAGAAAAAATAAAAAAAATAAATATTTACTATTTAGTAATTTTTTCTATGTTGGCATCTATTAATAGATCACATCCATTATGAACATTAACTAATGACCACCTATTCACAAATTTTATTTTCACAAAGGCTTTTTTGGAACACCATACACTGGAATATTGTTTCTAAAATTCTGAAGTACATGGAATCATTTGGGATTAAAAATACAGGTATCTGGATTCTAACCCAAGAGACTTTTATTCAGTACATCTTGCACAGGTCACTGGAATCTGGAACGTTAATCAATCTGCAATATTAACTCTCAGATAATTCTTTTGCAGATGGTATATGGGATGGACTTTTGGAAACACTCTAGTAGAGTCACATATAATTGAAAACAATGCAAAAACTTTTAAATATTTATATGTATGTTGGAACATGTGTAAGTCATTTTAAAGCCAAGATAATTATTTTTTTTTAGAATGTAGGAGTTTTGTTTTTTGAATTGCTAGCTTAAAAGTATTTCAATGATTTGAGGGAGTACCAATTTCACCTAACATTTGTATATGTATGTTGAGCATTTTAAGCAAAATTGGCTGTGTGAATATGACAATAATCTATTGGTAGATCTTAAAAACTCTTTCTGTATTTTCCAATAATCATGGTAACGATCACTAGAAGTGATCACTGTATAAATAACTTTAACATAAATGTTGAAAGGTTTTCCATTTCTCATAAAAGTCAGGCTCAGTCATGCGGTAGGCGCTTAAAGAGGTTAACAAACACACACCCACAGACACACAGACCCATACATGGACACACACACACACACCCCTCTCTGCATGAAATCCTGGTATGTTCCTATTGACTGACATTTTAGTTTTTCTTTAGACAGAAATAATCCTGTTGCAAGGTTTTAGTGCAAAATATATTTCTCTTCTTACTCTAAAGATGAGTGATCAGGAAGTGATTTATTCAACCGTGAGATTTCTGCAGTCTCCTTCAGAGTCAGAGAGTGGACGAAGGCCTGATGTTACTCTGAGGCCTGGGAAGACTGACGACAAAGGTATGTGTTTTAAGCATCTAATTCACCTGTCTCTTACGGATCGAGAAACGTTTGATGTTTGAAAAATGTTTCCATCTGTACTTCTGGTTCTTAGCTGGTAATAAAATACTATAATGGGCAAGGGTACTAGGACAGATATCTTTTTAAAAGAATACAAGATTGTGAGAATGGAAAAATTAATTAATTCTTTTAAATTTAAGAAGCTAGTAAAATGTTTTTATTCAGATCTGATCAAGAAGAATTTGTGAAGCTTTTAAATGTAAAGGACAGAATAGAGTCTGAAAAAGAAACAAACCCACAGCATTTCTTAGACAAATAAGAGTCTTAGAGAATATTTAAGAAATGAAAAATATGTGTTAAAACAATGTTTATATTCAGACCAAAGATGTTTTAGGTGTCTTAAATATTTAGCAACCCTTAATGGCAATGAAGCAGCAAAAATGTTCAAATTAAAAGGGGTGTTCTAATTTTTCTACCCTTTTTTCAAATATTGTATCAGTTAAACTCTAAATTGAGAATACCCATTACTGCTTTAGTTTAGTGATAATCAGAGCTATAACTTTCAGATACTGAGGACCTCAAAAGCAAAAGGATAACTGTAGGATTGTCTAGAGAAAAATAGAACTTATGAAAAATATAGGTAAGTTGATTTCTAGAAACTCTTTTAGGGATAGACCCCAATCACATTTGCAGCTTCAGAATATCCACTATCAGCTACCAATTTCTCAAGAATATTGACTGCTTTTATCTTCCTCTTCATGATTAGTTGTGACCACAGTAAGGAGCATGTGTATCAGTTTGGATTCTCCTGCATGTTTTGCATCTATTGCCATCAGTGCTTTTGTAAAGGATGTACTTTTGAAATCCTATAGAACCATTCCCATATTAGGCTATCTACAATGGGTGCATGTATCAGCCAGAAATCTGAAACTTCAAAACTAAGTTATAGGTTACAAATTTTATATTTATTTATTTATTTCTGAGACAGGTTCTTGCACTGTCGCTCAGGCTAGAGTGCAGTGGCGTTATCATAGCTCATGGCACCTTAAATTCCTGAGCTCAAGCAATCCTCCTACCTCAGCCTCCTGAGTAGCTGGGACTACAGGCGCGCAACACCACGCCTGGCTAATTTTTCTATTTTTTGTAGAGATAGGGGAGGGGGGGAGTGGGTGGGAGGGGCGTGAGGGGTTGCTGTCTTGTTCAGGCTGGTCTTGAACTCCTGGCCTCGAGCAATCCTCCTGCCTCTGCCTCCCAGAGTGCTAGGATTATAGGCCTGAGCCACCACACCTGGCACTATAGGCTACAAATTTAAATCAATTTTCATGCTATATTTCTGTAAAATTTTTAGAGATGATTGTCCCTTTGTTTCACATGATGTTCTAGGTCAAGGTTAGTAGTGAGCCATCGTCTTCCCTTGATGATTATTTTCTCCCCTTTTTTATTTAAAGAGTTTTCAGTGTCCTGGCGTCTCATTGCAGTGAGTCTTGGGATCCTCTGTTTACTTCTTTTGGTGATAGTCACAGTGTTGGTGACAAAGAGTGAGTAATTGAAATACATATTTCTTGTCTGAGTAATAGCAGTAAACACTAATTGTGCAGATATTAACCGTGCTCCCTCCATTGTTCTCTGTCTGTAATCAGGGAATGTCCCAGGTGGCTCTGCACTATGTGGGTGATTTTTTCCTGGCCCTACCATGTGTCATTTTCATTTTATTTAACCTTGACTCTGAAGCTGGGATGAGACCATTCTGTATGATATATGGTAATATTTCTTCTGATCGAGGATTTAGTAGTACATGTATTCTGCCAAATGAGTTTAGATTCATTGTGAATGTAAGATTTAACATTCTTTGAGAAACAGCTGTTCAAAAGAAATTATGGCTTTCTATCAATATTTTTCAAAGTATATAATGAAGAATGGTTTAGTAAAAGAATGAATCTATATGTGGATGTTAGATCTTGAATTCAAACTTTATCTTTTATTTGAATTCCTTTACATCTTTGAGAAAATCACTGATATGTTATACTCAGATAAAATTACATATCTGGATCTTACTCTCTTTTCTCCTATGAAGACTCCTTCTGCTCCAGTAATATTTGTGCTCTCTGTTCATGTTTCTAATAGTTCAGATACACACAAGATATGTTGTTAAATGTTGATTGATTTCACATTGGTACTTTTAAATGTTTAATAGTTCAGATACACACAAGATATGTTGTTAAATGTTGATTGATTTCACATTGGTGCTATTAAAAATGAACTAACCTGAAAGATAAGGAGTTACCATCATAATTTTATTCAGATATCTTATTCTATTTATCCTACAATTAAGTTGCTAATCGTGAGAAATTTATGTTTCCATAGCTATAGTCAATTCATTGAGGTGTACTTTGTAAATGTCAAATTACTAATCAAAGTAATGATATGAGTTGGTTGTCAAAGTGGGACTTTTTTCTCTTGTTTTAAATTTCTATATATATATATATATTTTTGAGACAGAGTCTCACTTTGTTGCCCAGGCTATAGTGAGTGCCGTGGCATCAGCCTAGCTCACAGCCTCAAACTCCTGGGCTCAAGCGATCCTTCTGCCTCAGCCTCCCGAGCAGCTGGGACTACAGGAATGCGCCACCATGCCCAGCTAATTTTTTATATATATATTAGTTGGCCAATTAATTTCTTTCTATTTATAGTAGAGACGAGGTCTTGCTCTTGCTCAGGCTGGTTTCGAACTCTTGACCTTGAGCAATCCGCCCACCTCGGCCTCCCAGAGTGCTAGGATTACAGGCATGAGCCACTGCGCCCAGCCCATTACATTTCTATATTTAATTGTTATGAGTATGTCTTGTATTATGTTTATACTATTAATTTTAGTTTTTCAGTGCATTCAAGAAAGACATCATCAGCAGGAAATTCTAGGACACCTTAGTCAAAATGACAACTATTTAAAGGAGCAACTTTTGATAAATAAGACTTTAGAATATGACATTTTAAAAAATGAAAGCCTTCAGCAGAAAAAGAAACTGGACTCACTCTTTCTGAAAAACAACATATGTAATACAAAAAATGAGATCTTTTCAAAATCTTTGGAAAATACAGGTATGGAAGAAATCTTGAATATAAGATTGCATGATTTTTCATTATTTCTTTCCCCTCTAGAAACTTTGAAGTCGAATAAACAGGTTTATGATATGTACTAGTGATCTATGAGGTCTTCTGGACAACTTTTAATTTGTGCCTCTTGGAAGTAATATAGTATTTGGGGTTGCTTATTTCAAATATGGGATTAGGACACTGGGAGCCATGTTTGGATCAGTAGACTCCTATAGTTCCCATAACTCAATGGCAGGTGTTACATTGTTACTGCTCTGAAAAGGTGAAATAGCATGTCAGCTCTTCTGAAAATTCAGATCATTTTGGTCCTGTGGCAAATTAAAGATTCCCACTCTTTGTTGGCATAGAATATGGAGGCTGGGCCATCAGTAAAAGTATATTTAGGCTAAAATGGGCAAAAGGGCTTTTAGTTGGATGCTTTTATAAAGAAAATTGTGTGTGTGTATGTTTTCATTCTTCCTTGACTTCAGATATTTGGTCTATTTGTAACCAGTATATCTGCAGTACGTCTGAAAGATTTGCTATTGTGTTGATGTTTGCATAACTCTATGTGATCATACCATTAAAAACACCCAAGAGATAAACATATTACATCTCATACAATGAACCTCCTTATCTTGCATAATGAAAGAATGAATTGACCTAGTTAATCAACAACTACTGAGTATTTGTTTAGGATTTAGAGTTCCCAAAGAGCTTTTGTGTATTTAATCTCATTTAAGTATGGTACTAAAAATTTACTGTCTCTATTATTAAAGGGTCTATAATATTTTAAAATTTTGGTACATATTAAATACATGAAAGGAAAAGAACAAGTTCTAAACAATAATGTTTCTATTACTTGGAAGGCATTCCAGAATTTTTTTAAATTTAATTTTATTATTTTTTAGGCAGCTTTATTAAAGTATTATTGATATACAAAAACTGCACATATTTAATATATTCAATTGGATGAGTTTGAACATATGTGTACACCTGTGAAATCATTACCACAATCAAGGGTATAAACATAGCTATCACTTCCAAAATTTTCCTCATGTTTATTTATTTATTTATGGTGAGAACATTTAACATGAGATCTACCCTCTTAGCAAATGTTAAGTGTACAATACAATATCGTTAACTATTGGTACTACGCTGTACAGTAGATCTCTAGAACTTATTCATCTTGCATAATTGAAACTTCATACCTAAGTTACAGCTCTTCATTTCCCCCTGCCCCCAGCCCCAGGCAACCACCATTCTATTCTCTGCTTCCATGAGTTTAACTATTTTCAATACCTTATCTAAGTGGAATCATGAAGTGTTTGTCCTTCTGTGATTGCCTTATTTCATGTAGCATAACGTCTTCAAGGTTTATCCATGTTGTTCGATATAGCAGGATTTACTTCTTTTTAAAGGCGGAATAATATTCCATTGTATGTATATGCCACATTTTCTTTATATTTATCCATCCTTGGACATTTAGGTTGTTACCAGATCTTGGCTATTGGGAATAAAGCTGCATTAACCATGGGAATGCAGGTGTCTCCTGGTATTCTAGAATCTTGATGAGCCTTGTATTATCATTATTGACAGCTACTGAGATTTTATTTAGTCATGGAGAGCTGATAAATAAATTGCTCTGGTTAACAGAATCCAGATGACAAGAAATGCAATGATTCACCTGATATGTTGTAGGCAAATGTTATGAAGCCCACTGGACCTGTTGTGGATTAAGCTGTTATTATTTTGCCATGGAAAATAAAAACTGGAAGGGATGTAAACAGACTTGCAGAAGTTACAAATCCTCCCTTTTGAAGATAGATGATAAAGATGAACTGGTACTGTGGACTCTTACATTCACTTTTATTCTCTTGGACTCTGTCTTTTACCCTTGAACCTAAGAT
The DNA here is from genome assembly GCA_008750895.1 of Mirza zaza. Taxonomy (NCBI): domain Eukaryota; kingdom Metazoa; phylum Chordata; class Mammalia; order Primates; family Cheirogaleidae; genus Mirza; species Mirza zaza. Next base: position 14,374 of record VSMD01031939.1, on the reverse strand, counting down.
GTTGAGGACAGGCAGGAAAACAGAAAGAGAGACCTTTAGCTGTTGTTCGTGTTGTGCCTATTGTGTGAGCAAAAACTGTATAGTTAAGAGTCTCACAGGAGACCCCTGCCTGCTAATAGGGATATGATCCTGCTACTTACTAAGTACCTAATACATATTATCTATTTTGATGACCGTTATTATTAAGGATGCAGTTTGGGTCTTTACAGTCATCTCCCTTTCCAAGGAGTTTGCAATAGAGCCACTCACAGAGAAATATGCTTTTCCTTCTTTGAAGTACTTAACCCTTTGGTAAATTGTGGCTTGGAACCAACAGTTATTTATCTCTATAAGGTGGCAACTAAGAATTGGTATGCAGAATAGTCTAGTAGTTACTATCAGGAACCCAGGAGCCAGGCTGCCTGGGGGCAAATCCAGCTCTACTACTTATTAGCTGGGTGACTTTCAGTAAATTACTTACCCTCTATGGGCCTATTTGCAAAATGGAGATAATAATTAGGAACTTAAAAGTGGTAAGTTTTACAAATTAGCCTCATAGTGATTTTCATTGCATCTGCAGGTAACATTTACTTGATTAACATTCTTATATATTATATCCGGGTGTATCTCCTTAAGACATAAAAAGAGAAAAATATAGTGACAACAATCTGAATTTTAAAAAGTTTTACTAACAAAAATTATCCAGACACACAAAATGTGTTTCTTATAGAGACATGTTTGCAAAGATCAGCCTGAAACCTCTGTTTATCATTTAGGAAAACAATACAACATTTGTATGTAAATCTAATAAATGTTTAAAATCACAACAAAAAGAATTCTTGATATCGTCATGAAATAATTGTTTATGTTCAAATCAGTAAAATGTAGTTACATTTAAACTTACAGTTTTAAATATATTCAGTCATATAATCAAACATTATGTAATATGTCACTTTGATATATCACATTTTAGATATAGTTAAATACTTCCAAATACTGCCTCCTTTCCCTTTACCCGCTTCCAACTACTGAATTCTAGCAAGAGGCTGAAGCTTTTAATGCTGCCCTCACACAAACACTTTTTATTTTAATAAATTTGTTTTGAAGATTTCATCTTTCACTTATGATTGGGTGATGATCAATTTTCTACATCCTAAATATTTTTCAGGAGCCTGATGTTGAATAGTTTCAGAAAGCATCATAAATTATTTAACAAGTCTTCTATTGCTAGATATTTAGATTTTTTAATTTTCCCTATTTTAAATAATCTATGAAAGCAGCAGCCATTTTTAACATAAATAAATAATGTATTAGGCGGACATTGCTATGGAAAATGAAAACACAGGGATTGAGGGGAGAGAGGTTAGTTCTCTAGCAAGGAGGAACGAAGGATGCTGCTGAGAGTAGCAGAGACAGCTGGCCCTTCGGCCTGTCCTTCTCTGCACTCCTCTACCGGATGGGAGTTGAATCACATGATGTGTTTTGTTTCTTTCATAGGCCTTCGTTCAACTCCAGATTTACAAAAATAATTACTGGATCGGATTATCATATGATGAGAGGGAAAGCAAATGGAAATGGGTTGATAGTGGCTCGTCTCCTGGAATGTAAGTTTCTAGAGTGCACCCAAACCCTGACATTGGTGGGGGGTTGAAAGGATTGTGTCTAAAAAGAATTTTTTTCTAATTTCACACAGCTTTACTCATTTTCAAGTAGCGGTGATTGGTGAGAATAAGAGGGATGAGTAAGGAAGTGTTTTAGGAAGTGTAGCTAAAAAAGGAAGAGAAGTGTCATACAGAGTAACAGTGAAAGAGTATGATGCTAAACAAATGCCCAGAGGTACACAAAATGAAACAAAAATCATAAAATAAGATGATATAAAGTGATTGGACCATCTTGACTTAGCTATAAGGATCTCTCCCACAACCACAAATCGGTGTACTGAGCATTGCCAAAATTCATTTGAAATCCCTTTATATAATTAGTTTCTACATCTCTATATTTATTTATATGTTATTTATAAATATATATATATACACACATATTCACTGTTGTTCTATTTTGAAGTACAGTATTATGTAAACTCTCAGGTTTACCTTTAGTTCTAATCTGCTGTTAAATGGTTCATTGATTTTTTTAAAAAATCTCAACTATTTTATTTCTAGGAATTCTGTTTTGTGTTTTCAAATATCCTTGCTAGTTACTCATATTTTTAAGCTTTATTTTATTTCTTGAAAGATATTAAACACACTTATTTTACACATGATATCTGATAATTCTTTTTTTTTGTTTTTTGAGGGGGAGTCTTGCTCTGTTACCCAGTTAGAGTGCAGTGGCGTCAACATAGCTCACTGCAACCTCAACTTCTGGGCTCAAGTGATCTTCCTGCCTCAGCCTCCTGAATAGTTGGCACTGCAGGTGTGCACCACCAAGCCCCAGCTAACTGTTTTTTCCTTTTTGTGTAGAGACCGAGTCTCACTTCTGCTTAGGCTGGTCTTCTTGACTGCTGAGCTCAAGTGATTCTTCTGCCTCGGCCCCCCAGAGTGCTAGAATTACTGGGCCGGGGCCCTGATAATTCTAACATTTGAAGTTTTGTGGGTCTAATCTATTATTTCTGCTGGTTTTTGTTCATCATCCCATTTTCTTTGTAGTATTTAGTGATTTATTTTTCTTTTTGAGCTGCTTTTGACACTATTTGAGGCCTGAGATGAAGTTGGTACCTTCCTTAAGAAAGAATTTGCTTTTGTTGGATGGCTTGGGGCACTGTGAGTCTGGGCCAATTTTGATTATAAATTTAAGCCTTGCAAGTATCATTATTTCTGGGCTGCAAATCCACAAACAATGTCATACAGGAAATTACCTTGATGTGATTTGTATCCCCCAAGCACACTCCCAGGAAACCTAACCCAGAGGTCACACAATAGAGAGGCTAATAAGCCAAATTAAGATGCTCAAGTCACACAGTTAATTGCTTAAAAAACCCATAGCACAATGCAAAGGGATAGTTTTAGGTTATGTTGTTGCACGTAGGACAAGGTATGAGAGGATGAAAGGAACACCTGAACCCTGGGCGCTGCAATCTCCATATTGCCTAACTCTCTCTGCTGCAAAACCCTCGCTTGATGATGTGGTTGTGGTTTCTAGGGGCAAACTTGAGGTTTGAGTAAGAAAGCCCAACAGCCAGAAGGTTTTTGTGGCCAGCACACACATTTTCTCGACCAGGGAGGTGCAGAAGCATGTAAGCGTGGCCACAGCTGCAGCTTTCCTATTAACCTGATAGGAAGATATGTATTTAATTTGTGTTGCTTGGGTAGAGGCCAGAATGGGTGGTGAACTGAAGACCTCATGAATGCTGAGTGTATATGTGTCTCATGTATATTTTGTGTATATTGAGTGTCTACGTGGTCCTTCCTTCCTTTTTTGTCTGTGTTCAGCACACACATGCTCTACTTATTGTATCTCTGCCTGTCTCATAGGTTACTAATTTACCTATCCATTGCTACCACACTTTATGTGTTCTACCTATGCCTTGGAAGCTATTATACTTGGTTTCATTTATCCTCCTTATTTGTTTCTTTTTTTCCTATGCCAGATTTGAATATTCTTAAATAATATAGCACATGCAAATTACATGAGGGATGCTTTGTGATTTTGAATTCTCAGGTGGGATTCTTCTTTTTTTTTTTTTTTTTATTTCGGCATATTATGGGGGTACAAATTTTAAGGCTTAAAAAAATGCCCTTTCCCCCAGGTGGGATTATTCTTTTTGTCTTCTGCTTAAATCCAAGGTTCAAGACAGTTCTAGGTGGTTTACATTGAAGATATATCCCCTTTGGGGTCTCTGCCATATGCAGCTTGTGGAGATTCTGGATATCCATCTCAGTGGGATTCATCTCAGCCTATTATATCCATCACGGGAAAAAATGGCTTCAGTGCTTTCCTTACCCTCGTGGGTCCCCACATTTACTTAATCTTCAGCCTGAGTATGAATCTGCTTCTTATTAGTTTATGAATTTATTTTATATGGTTTAAATTTTTTTCATTCAGCATTTTTAATTGTGTTCAATAGAAAGTTGGTTATGGCACCTAATCCACCATTTTGCTGAAATAGATGTCCTGCTTTAGATATTTCTCAGTGAATTGTCACGTGTTAACTATGAGGAAAAGAAACAATAAAACAAAAACAGGAAACAGCCTCATTTCTGAGTTTATTCTAATTCTACTTTTTTCTCCTGGAAGCATATGTACATGAGATGTGGTTATCTGTGTCACAGGAATTCAGTTCTTCTTTTTTCATCTCTCACTTTTATTGAAACAAAATGAACCTAAGAAAGCAGGTTTGGAATATCACAGTCCCATTTGCAATACTGTAAGGTAATTTTACCTTCTGACCAAAAATTGTCAGTGTGGAATAAAATGGGAGATTTTGGGTGTGATTAAGAGGCCACGATTGTATTTAAAGGACTAAGAGCAAAAGAAAATCTTTCAGTGATGAAGCTATGGTTAACACTTCCATATTCCAGATATTTAGCCAATATAATTTTTTAAAAAAATCATGATTTATGTAATTGTAAGCTGCCAAATTAAACAATTGGCCATGTATGTTTTCTGTTTTACAGTAATGTTGGAATAATGAATTCGTCTTCTGGGAGAGGAAAATGTGCATTTTTATCCTCAACAAGAGTAGCAGCTATTGATTGCATTCAAACTTACAACTGTATCTGTGAAAAGAGAATTGGCTGTAGTATTTTCTCTGCTTCAGCGCGCACTGAGAAGAAAATGTGAAAATGGAATGTTGTCCTTTTTTGTTTACTTCCTCTAATAATTTCTGATTACTTTCAAATAAATGTTTTTACCTGCAGGACTTAGTCCATTGTTGAAACAGATAAAGATGAGCTGGAAGAGAAAGGAAGTGTTCTTTTGGGCTATCTCTTAGAGATCAGATATCATCTTCCATCCTCGGAAGAGGGGAAGATTTTGTTCTTGGAGAGCAGTTGCCCCTTTTTTTAATGGTCCTGAGGAATTATTTATTCTTTCTGTTTCCCTGAATCACCTACAGAACCAATTAGACAACTCATAAATAGCCTAGGTCTTTTCTTTATCAATAGGATAAATTGTTTCAGTATCTTCTGGCTTTGATAGCACAATTAGAACTAGGATATAGGTTTTCTTTCTTCTTATTTAGAAGCTTACCTCATTTTTTTTGTGTGTGTGGGACAGAGTCTCACTCTGTTGCCAGGGCTAGAGTGCAATGGTGTCATCATAGCTCACTGCAACCTCAAACTCCTGGGCTCAAGCGATCCTCCTGCCTCAGCCTCCCAAGTAGCTGGCACTACAGGCATTCATCACTATGCATAGCTAATTTTTCTATTTTTTGTAGAGATGGGGGAGGGTCTCACTTTTGCTCAGGCTGGCCTCAAACTCCTGACTTCAAGTGATCCTCTTGCCCAGCCTCCCAGAGTGCTAGAATTAGAGGCGTGAGCCACCATGCCAGGCCTAGAGGCTTACTTCATCTTTTTAAAATAATTATTTTTCTATAAAATATAATTTAAAACTTACTGGAAGTTGCGAGCATAGTATAAGGAACTCTTATATAATCTTTACCTTTAGTTACCAGTGTTTATATTTTGCTCTATCAGCTTTATAGTTTTTCTCTCTCTTTCAATCCTTGCTGATCCATATGATAATAAATTGAGGACTTCAAGTCCCTTTGTCTGAATATTTCCCAAGAACAAGGGCTTTTTCTTATATAACCATACTGCAGTTATCAAAATCAGGAAATTTAGTATTGATTGATACAGTGCTATGATCTAATCTATAATTCATGTTCAAATTTTGTCAATTGTCCTAATAATGTCCTTTATAAGTATTCTTTTTCCATGTTCAGGATCATACAATAGATTTAATTGTGGTATCTCTTTAGTTTCTCTTAATCTGGAACAGTTTTTGAGGCTTTCTTTGTCTCTCTTAAACATGACATCTTAAAAATTAACTTTCATTGAGTTATATGTTACATACAATAAAATATACACACTTTAAGTCATGAGCAATATGGTTTTAACAGACACATACACCTCTTACACACTATCAAATGCATATATAGAACATTCCCATCACTTCCAAGAAGTTCCTTCTGCCCCTCACCATCAAGTTGGCACCAGGCAACCAGACACATGCTTTCTATCACTATAAATTAGTTTTGCCCATTCTAGAATTTCATGCATAATGTACTGTTTTATATTTGGCTTTTTTTTGCTCAGCATATTTTTGAAATTAATCCATTTCTTTGTGTGTGTGTGTATCAGTACTTTTTTTTTTTTGTTACTAGATGTATTGTATTATACAAATATACTGCAATTTGTTCATTCACCTATGGACATTTGATGTGTTTCCAATTTTTAGTTATTATGAATAAAGTTGCCATGAACATTTGTGTGCACATCTCTGTGTGGATATATATTTTCATTTCTTTTTAGTAAATACCTAGAAACCTGCTTGTTGGGTCCCATGGTGCATGTTTTCTCCCATCTAAGTACTAACCAGGCCCAACCCTGCTTAGCTTCTGAGATCAGACGAGATCGGGTGTGTTCAGGATGGTATGGCAATAGACCATGTTTTCTTTTATAAGAAAATTGTAAACTGTTTTCCAATGTGGTTTCATCATTTTACTTTCCCAGTAGAAGCATATGAGAATTCCAGTTGCTTCTCATCATTGCCAACACTTGATATTGTCAGTCTTTTTAATGTTAGCCGTTATGGTAGATGTGTAATGGTATCTCATTGTGATTTTATTTTTTAATTAATTCATTATTATTATTTTTGATACAGAGTCACACTCCACTGCCCTTAGTAGAGTGACCTGGTGGCAGCCTAGCTCATAGCACCCTCAAACTCCTGGACTCAAGTGATCCTCCTGCTTCAGCTTCCCAAGTAGCTAGGACTACAGGCGCATACCATGATGCCCAGCTAGTTTTTCTATTTTTATTAGAGACGGGGTCTCACTCTTGCTCAGGCTGGTCTTGAACTCCTGACCTCAAGCAATCGTCCCTCCTTGGCCTCCCAGAGTGCTAGGATTACAGGTGTGCCCAGCCATCTTATTGTGATTGTAATTTGCATTTTCCTCAAGGTTTGAATCCACACACGTGGAACCCATGGAGACAGAGGGCTGACTGTATTTACAATTGTTATATTATCTTGCTGAATTGATCCTTTTATCATTATACAAAGATCATCTTTGTCTCTTTTTATAATTTTTGACTTAAAGTCTATTTTATCTGATATAAGTATAGCTACTCCTGATCCCTTTTGGTTTACATTTGCATGGAATATCATTTTCCTTCCTGGTGAAGTGATTCTGTTATGGGCAACATATAGTTGGGTCTTGTGGTTTTTTGTTTTTTTGTTTTTTAGTCCATCAGCTACTTTTAATACATTCACATTCAAGGTTATTATTAATAGGTGAGGACTTACTCCTGCCCTTCTGTTATTGTTTTCTGGTTATTTTGTAGATCTTTTGGTCTTTTCTTCCTCTCTTACTGTTTATTTTGTGATTTTGTGGTTTTCTGTGTTGCTAAGCTTTGATTCCTTTCTCTTTCTCCTTTGTGTGTCTGCTGTAATTTCTTTCTTTGTTGTTACCATGGGACTAACATGGGGTCTTGTAATTGTGAAAGATTATTTTAAACTGATAATGACTTAGCTTTGGTCACATAAAAATACTCTAAGCTTTTCTCCTCTCCCTTCACAATTTATATTTTTGTTGCCTTAATTTTCGTCTTTATATAGTGTATATTCCTTGACCACTAATTGTAGCTGTTATAATTTTTGACCATTTTGATTTTCAATCTTCATACTAGGGATTTGATCAATTTCCATAGCATAATTTCAGTACTAGAGTATTATGAGAATTTTCCTTTACTAGTGAGTTTTATACTTTCATGTATTTTCATGATAGTAATCTTTTTTAAAAAAATGTTTGCTTATATGTATTTTTAAAATTTTCTATAGTTAATCTGTAATAAGAAGACATGATAATAATTTAAACAGATTAATTTAGCAACAGGAATAAAAGTGTTTTATGCAGCTAAGGAGCACTAAAGACAATTGAAGCACTAAAGACAATCAGAAAACATATTGATATATATGTTAAAGAATGCTTTAGTATTCTATTTATTGTTTTCTAGGATGGATATTGACTCTTTTAAAATAATTTCAATTATTAATAGTGATTTTCTAACTAACCTTTATGCATGTTTGTATCAAACTACATATTAAATCTGATTATTAAGGGATTCTTTTTCTTTTAGTTCAGGTGAAAGTCATATAACATTAAATTAACCATTTTAAAGCAAACAATTCAGTAGTATTTAGTACATTTACAGTCTTGTACAACCATCACTTCTTTCTAGTTCTAAATCATTTTCATGACTCCCAAAGGAAACCCCATATCAATTAAGCAGGCACTTCCCATTTTCCCATCATCTCAGCCCCTGGAAACCATTAATATGCTTTCTATCTCTATAGATCTACCTGAACATTTCATACAAATAGAATCATACAAATGTGAGCCCCTGCATCTTGCCTCTCCCATCTAATACAATGTCTCTGAGTTTCCTCCACATTGTATGCATCAATACTTTTTATAGCCTTTGTAGCTAAATAATATGTCATTGTATGGATATATCACATTCTGTTTAGTCATTCATCTGTTGATAGACATTTGGTTTGTCTCCACCCCCGGCCACTGTGAATAGTTGCACAAATTAGGAATGCAGGATATATGCAGGGGTTGACCATATGGCAAATTTCCACCAATAAGAGACAAGAGGCAGGAAAGTGGCTGCCAATAAATTGTTAGCCCCTTCCTCCAACCTGGTGGACTGTTTGGAGAGGCCATGTTTGTGTAAGGTCTCCTCAGAGATGTTCAATGTCAGTGAGTAAAAAACTCTTTTTTATGAAGCTTTGGCCAGCCTGAAAACATGTCTTGTTCTTCCTTTTCTTCCTTTCCTGACTCATTTCTCTTTCCTTGTGGCTTTCACCTTTGCTTCCTTTGGGTCCACTCCTTCTCCCTATTAGGTGTTTTCACATAATGTTTGCCTGAGGCTCAGTTTGCAGTGGAACCCTGGGCTAAGACAGTGCTCTCTAATGAAAGGCAGGCTTGTAGCCATCCAGGGGAATTTGCTGTGAGGATTGGTCAGCATCATATAATAGTGTTTACAATATAATAGCAGGGAGAAGTCTATATTATCTTCAGTCCCTTCATTGGGATCCAAACCATACTAGAGAGGAAGTACCGTGTTTCCATGAAAATAAGACCTACCCATAAAATAAGCCCTCGCAGGATTTCTAAGCATTTGTACAATATAAGCCCTACCCCGAAAATAAGACCTAGTGATGGGCGTGGCTACGCGGGGTATCTGCACAACCCATGCATTTTGTCATGGAGCAGTAAAGAAGACGAGCAGCCCTTCTCATCTGCCCCATGAGAGCTCTATTGCTCGACATGAGAGACTGGGGCCAATGGTTCTAGAGGAAATAGAGTCACAAGAAATTCAGGATGGAAATCAGGGTTTGGAGAGTTATGATGATGTTCCAGAACAAGACGACTTAACTATATTTGAATAAATGTAGGTTGTTGTACCATACTTAAAAAAAAAATAACACATCCCCTGAAAATAAGCCCTAGGGTCTCTTCTTGAGGAAAAATAAATATAAGGCCCTGTCTTATTTTCGGGGAACGATGGTATAGGAATAGCTGGCCTCATGCTATTTTATACCTGCTTTGGATGTGAGAACTCAAATCTCTTTCCTATAAAATGTTTAATTATTTGTCTTGCTAACCATTGAGTTGTCAAGTCATTTAGGGAGTTTAAATTTAATCATGAATTATTAAAAATTATTAGTGAAAAGCCTGTTGAATGTAGGTGTGCTAATAATATGTGACCATCAGATACACATAGAAAGCAGGCCATCTGTACTGTGAATGGACACTGAGTGTCTAGAAGGTATAAATTATACCCTTTTTTTGTATAAGGGAAGGAGATAAAGGAAAGGCCAAGTTAAAGAGGCTGGATATTGCCCATAATCTGAAGCTGCAAAGGTGAGACGCACAAATGACTCCCTACACTTTAGTTTGGATAGTGCAGAGGCGTGAGATGGAGGTGTCACGCTCAGGCGTCCGTCCTGGGGGATGGTCCTCAGTGTGGCTGTGTCCTAGCTTCCTAGAACCTAGTATGGTGGGATTCCTTAATGGGTAGCTATGTCCGTGCAATGCCCCAGAGAACCTTCAGTAAAGGGGGACATAATGGAAATAGTCCAATTAAATAAAACATTTACGTAAATTAGGAAAGGAACAGTTGGGAGGTGTTATAGCACGAGGTGAAGAATACAAATTAATTGAAGCATCAGCTGAGGAAAATGAATGGGTGGTAGGAGTAGAAAATGATAGGGATCAACTGTGGCTTCATGATCTATTACAGAAGTGAGGTTCTTGGCAGCCAAGAATATCTTGTTATGTCCATATGATAAGCATTACATGTTTTTTTCCTTTTCCCTTTCCATTGCCTTTTTGTACCCGGAGTGTTGTTGGAGTTTATCATCGCAATATAGATCACCAAACTAGACCTGGGGGAGGACTGCATATCATCTGGAGGCTCTATATTTGAGGTAGGTACAATGACAATTGGGACATTGTGTCTTTTTTTTGTTGGGGAGAGAGTGAAAGCCTTGGGTTTTTGGCTTAGCAGATAGTTACCTCATGTTAGGCGGAAGCTTGAAGTTTTTTTTTTTTTTTTTGAGACAGAGTCTCACTAGAGTGAGTGCCCTGGCGTCAGCCTAGCTCACAGCAACCTCAAATTCCTGGGCTCAAGCAATCCTGCTGCCTCAGCCTCCCGAGTAGCTGGGACTACAGGCATGCGCCACCACGCCTGACTAATTTTTTGTATATATATTAGTTGGCCAATTAATTCCTTTCTATTTTTAGTAGAGACGGCTGTCTCACTCTTGTTCAGGCTGGTTTCGAACTCCTGACCTCAAGCAATCCACCCGCCTCGGCCTCCCAGAGTGCTAGGATTACAGGCGTGAGCCACCACACCCGGCCTTGAAGTTGTTATGTAACATTTAAATACGGCTATAAGGATGGGAATGAATGTTGAGGCTAGAATCTGCCACTCTGGGCCTGCTGGGGCTCAGATCTATTCCTGGCTCTTCTCTTGCTCAGCTTTGCCTTCTATGGGGGATAAACCGCCAGGCTGCATTTCCCAGGGTCTTAACAAAACAAAGCCTGAGGCTATTGGAGCGCCAGTGCTTTACAGGGAGGGGCAATTCCGCCCCCCCCCCCCCCCCCCCCCCCCCCGCCCCCTACCTCCGGGGAAAAGGAGGGCAAGGGAAGTGAGGCAAGGAAAAATGCACAGCAAATACAAAGTGGTGCATTTCTGAGCTGGCCACTTGACAGTGGGGAGGGTGGCTGTGCAGAAACACTACAACTGTAAACAGTCCTTGGAAGAGAAGACTAGAGGGGAAATATCCCTGCCAATTCCTTCTTTTCCCTTGTTTTCATTGGGTATAGTTCACCCCAAGTGAAAACAAATTACTTGCACTTCTAGCTTGCACATTCACTGGTGAACTTAGCTCCCATCTCCTGTGGGGTATTTCTTCCCAGAGTGTGGAAATGGTGTGCAGAGCTGGAGACTTCATTTGTAGGCTCCAGACAAGGGATGATTTGGGCTTGTGTGCAGGTGACCACTGCAGGCGCAACTGTGTAAAATCAAATGGTTGGGAAGCTGTCATAGGATGCTGAAGCTAAGAATGTAAGAAGGTACGTAAAACGGGTTCTGTACAACAAGGTAGGTTTTGTCAATAGGAGGTGCTAATAGGAAATTGGAGGGTGGGAGAAAGGGATAAACAAGGTTATTTTAATTTGTAATTTTTTCTTAGCAGAGAGTTCTCTTGTGTAGTTTCTTCTTTGACTCTGTCACACTATGGGAGGTGCTGTGAGAACACTCTTGTCTCCTTTTAGTTTGTGCTTGGTCTTCCTCTGTCATCATGCAAACATCAAGGAAAGATGAGCTCGTTATGGAAACTACATGTAAAGTGATTACAGAGATTCTTGTCTGACTCATTTATAGTTTTGACTAGATTATTTCTCATTTCCCCTTCTTTCTTCTTCCTTCCACTTTAACCTTTTTTCTTCTGTCCTTTCTCATTTTCATTCCTTCTTTTCATTATCTAGTCTTCTAAGGTATTAGTTTTTCCTCCACTTATTAGTCAAAGATATTTATTTCATAGGTATTTGGTTTTGGGGTCCATTCTCTTGGTGAAAAGAAGAGAAAAAATTTAAATAAGTCACAGGAGGAATGCACTTAACTCTTCTAAGGCACAGGATGTTGTCAGGGAAGTCTTTTTCAAAGAAATCTGTTCAATAGAGTTTGGAGGAAGAGTAGGCATTTTGCCAGTTGGAAAAAGGAAGAATGGCCTTTCATTCAGAGTGATCACAGAGCAAATACATAACTTACCATGGACTATTAGCCCTGCTGGAAGGCAGGATACTGGGCACTGTTGGAAGGAAGGGTTGTGGATATGGACAATCAGCAGTATTTAGCTGGAATAAGTAAACAAGGGGTTAAACAAGAGAAGTAAGAACGTACAGTGTAGAGAGATCAAAAAATATCCAAAGATTTCTGCTCAGGCCCAAACAATTTTTCTTTTCTTCTTTGATGCAGGTCCCAGAAACTCACCCCTCTTTCTTTTCCATTTAAAATTGTTACTACCTATGGCACCCCTTAGAATCACTATTAACCCTCCACACACCTCAGGGGAAATTTCTCTAACTCTACTGTTTTGACTCACTCAAAGGCAATTACTAGGAGTTCCTTTTCTTTTCGTTATTTTTAAACTGATAATTGGCCAATCCAAGAGCCATTCCGAATCACCTTTTCTCCTGTCATTCTCACAAGTTACTCACTGTCCCAGGGCCCCTTGCAGCCACAGTGTCCATGTGACCCACCTTGGCCATTACACTTCAGACAGACTTGGCTAGAGGGTTTCTGGAATGGCTTACTTTGCTTCTATTCTCTTTTGCTGTCTCGAACACCGACCTGGGGCTGTGGCAGCTTTGTTGTGGCCACAAGGCTGTCAACATGCCTAGCGGCAGAAGATCAGAAAGATTTAGAGAGCCAGTGGCACTGATGTTGAGTCACTTTTCTTCTGTATGTCCAAATATATGCGTAAGAACCACCTACCCAAGGTGGTTATAGATCTCAATGGGCGCCTCATCACACAGAAGAGAGGACTCACACTTAATTAAATATACAGGCAGATTATCTGACAAATAGAATGGATTTAAAGGAACAGCACAATAGGGAAATCAGAATAATTCTGGATTTATTACCTTGGCTATAAATTGTGTCCTTATAATTTGGCAGTATACAAAAGTGTGCTGTGTTACAAAACAAGATGGTTTAAGATTAAAAACAAAACAAAATAAGTCCAAAGTAGGAAACCCTTGTGGTTTGTGGTTTATAAACAAACAGGGTCTTAAATCTCTCAGGCAGTCAAAGCGGCAACTTCTCAGCCTGCCTTTTTCCTGACAGCTCCTCTTTTAGGTATCCTGACCTATGATGTTAATTTTCTTCTGCTCATAGTAGGAGGAGAACCATGGTAACATAGTTTTGTCCCGCGCAAATCAAAATATTTTCTACTCGTCACTGACACAACAGTATTGCTTAAGCCTGAGGAAGATCTCAAATGGTAGGATCTCCAATGTATACCCTACTTAGGAAGGCTCATCAAAGGAATTCTTGTAAATGAAGAAAATCTACTCAAATATTATTTTTATTAATAAAATAAACCGCTTCCAATATGTCGTAGGAGATGTATAAATTATAATGACTGTTTTCTTGAACTGTTAAGGAGGAAATGATTTTTCCCATATCTCATGTTTCTCTACTCTCCAGAAATGACTGAGGATAGCTTCACATAAAATCTCATGAAAAACAAAAAAAGTACAATATAGAACTACTGGCAGAAAATATGATTATGGTAAACATCCCTTCTCACAGAATCATAAGTTTTTTTTTTTTTTTTTTTTGAGACAGAGTCTCACTTTATTGCCCAGGCTAGAGTGAGTGCCGTGGTGTCAGCCTAGCTCACAGCAACCTCAATCTCCTGGGCTCAAGCAATCCTGCTGCCTCAGCCTCCCAAGTAGCTGGGACTACAGGCATGCACCACCATGCCCGGCTAATTTTTTTTTTCTATATATATATTAGTTGGCCAATTAATTTCTTTCTATTTATAGTAGAGATGGGGTCTCGCTCTTGCTCAGGCTGGTCTCGAACTCCTGAGCTCAAACGATCCGCCCACCTCGGCCTCCCAGAGAGCTAGGATTACAGGCGTGAGCCACCGC
>VSMD01031936.1:0-20273 GCA_008750895.1 Mirza zaza | reverse complement strand
GACTGGTTGAATTGGGAAAAAAAAAACCCTTGTCACAATAACCCCATGGGGAGATGGCATTATCCCCAGCTTATATCTGGCAGTAGGGGCTCCGGGGTTGATTAACTTGCCAAGTTCACATGCTTTGAACCACCACCTTGAGAAATGTTTATCCTCACTCATAATCAAAGAAGGGTAGACTAAGGCAGCATTGAGAGACTATTTTATATTTACTAAGTTAGCAAATACAAAAACAAAAATGGTTTTAAGGCCCCACCCAGCACTGGCAAGCGTGCAGAGAAATTCAGTTGTTCACCCTGCTGCTCGTGACACTGCGAAATGTTATTGCCCTTTAAAAATAAATAACATGGAGAAAAAGAATGCCATAAAACTATTTACGTCGTTGGTCCCAGGAATTCATCCCAAGGAAAGGGTTTTACACATGGCTACATTGTTGTCGGTCGCACAGAAAAAAAATCCTGGAAACGACCTAAACATCCACTAGGAAAAAAACTTTCAAAAAATATGATAAAACCACATGAAGGAATAGTATAAAGCCATTAAAAATTATATATAAAGTGAGAATTTTGAATATTATGTGGAAAAGCAGAAAACATCTATGAACGTGTTAAGTGAAAATCATAAATTGTAAAAATAAATTGCATAAATTGTACCGATCTCTGTGCACTAAGCCGAGGCACAGGGACAGTCCACAGACAGGAAAAGAAAGATGGAATCATGTTCTGAGCTTGAGGTGTTGGAGAATGCCTAGTTTTTGGGTTTGTTTTTTTTTCTTTTCATTTTTTTCTTTCTTGTCACGATACCGTCTTTTTAATAACACTGAATAAATATTTTAAGACAATGAGCCCATGGACAGACCATCTGCTCGGGAAGCCCCTGGCCCAGGAACTGTGGGAAAGACAGGAAGCGGAAAGGTCACGGTCCCCGGGGGAAATCCCGCTGTGTGCCCGCCCGGCATCGGGGAAGGGGAACCTGTTTCCCTGGGGAGGAGGACGCTGATGACCGCAGTGACCTGCTGGAAAATCGCCAGCTCTCGTTGAAGTTTAATGTGGAGCCAGTTTATCCCCCTTCACTCGTTCACTCATTCATTCATTCATTCCACACGTCTGAACGTGGCCCTTCCTCTGTGACAGATCCAGCTTCGGGGGGTGATCGGGTGGCCGTCGCCTGATGCAGTGAGATGTCTCCCCCGATCTGAATGGGTTTTAACAGCGTTTTAATTTTTAACAATAACGAGTCCAGCTATACGTTATTTTTATAATCAGAAGATGCAGAGTTAATTTCCTGCTAGGAAACCAAGGAATGGCGATGGTTTATGGAATCCCAGCAAGACTCCCTGAGGTCACGGGCGTCTTTGTGCGACAGCCAAATTCTCACCTTTGCACCCCGGGCCTAGTTCCCTGTCTGCCTGGCCGCAGCTATGGTTACAGGGTGAGGACCACAGGGCCCCTCCCCATAGGTCCCGGTCACCACCGGCAGCCTCCCAACCCCAGGAGCACCAGGCAAGGGGAGTGGCTCGTCTGGCAGCAGAGCCCCACTCCTAGGATCCCAGCCCTAGGGCCGGGCTGGTGACACTGCCGTGCTCAAATGCACCGTCTCCATACGTTTGTTTCACGGGAAGACGGCTCTGGGTCTAGCACAGGAGCAGGCAGCTTGTCACAGTCCACGGTCACATAAACACAGACCCTGGAGGGGCCGGGGCACGAGGATGGTCCAGTCCTCGCTTCCTACGCGGGTCACAGACCCGTCACGCTGCAGGCACCCCCAGGAGAGAAGAAAGTCACAGGTGGCAGGACCAAAGCATTCGGGGTTTCATTTCCTCCTGGGGTGTTGGCCATATTGGGAAGTCTGTGCAGGGAGAAGGGGGCCAAATGCTCCCGCCTGTCACCAAGCTGCAGGCTCACTTCCTCCTCCTCCTCCTCCCCTCCTCCTCCTCCCCAACTCTTCCTCTTCCCCAACTCCTCCTCCTCCCCCCCTCTTCCCCTCCTCCTCCCCCTCCCCCTCCTCCTCCTCCTTCCCCCTCCTCCTCCTCCCCCTGCTCCTCCTCCCCTACGCCTCCTCCCCCTCCTCTACTCCTCCTCCCCCTACTCCTCCTGCTCCTCCTCCCCCTGCTCCTCCTGCTCCTCCTCCTCCTCCACCCTCTCTCCCGGGACTAGCACTTGCCCAGCAGCGGCATTTTTTAAATTCTTCTTCTGTCCTTAGGAAGGTCACTGTTGAGTTCCCATTTTACAGAAACCCAAACTGAGGCCCCAGGCAAAAGCCAGAGCCTCTGGGGGCCTTGTTTTTCCTTGTTCCTCCTGTGGGTTGTTGGCCCAGAGGGTGCCCCTGTCAGGGACGGGGGCTGCCCGGAGCCACTAAGAGGGCCAAGGGCAAATCTCAGCTTGTGACCTTGGCCTGGCCCCTGCCCACTTCCCGGCCTCTGATGCTGCCCCCCAGTCCCGTGGGTCTGCCCCCAGGCTCCCACCCTCACCCCACACCACTCCCCTCATCACGGGGACCTCTGCTCAGAGGCCGCCTCCTCCCAGAGGCCTCTGCTGCCCGGCCCAGCCAAAGCCACGCTCCAAGGATTCCATCAACTCCCTGCGGGGCTCCTGCCACCGTCTGGCATTTGCACTGTGGGTGGTCTGTGCTCACGAGTGTCCACCCACCTCTCGTCACCTCTCTGTGTCTCATGTCTAAGGGCACAGGCACCCGGCACGGTGCTCAGTGGGCCTCAGGCGCTCAGCCTGCACTTGCCTGTGGGGTGTGGGAGCGCCAGGCCACCTCCAGTGCCCCTGCTGTGCCCCGCCTCGATCACCCTTCGCCCGTTCCGGCTCTCCCATGGGCACTCTCGAGTCGAGCCTCTTCTCGGCACCACCTGTGCGCCCAGGCTGTGCAACCACCAGAGGACGAGATGGGGAGGAGGGTGGCCTGGTGGCCGAGCCTTGAGACCTCCTCCAGCTCTCCTGAGACCCTCCTTGCTGGGGAGGCCTGACCCCCGCGGCCCCTCTCCTCCTGCACACGCTCTATGGCTTGGAGGCCTGGAGGCTGTTCCGTCCACGTGAGGGACAGGCCCCTTTGGGGCAGGAGGCTGGGGCAGTGGCGGCCACTTCCCTCGCTCTCTGAAGTTGGAGCTGATCCCCAGAGGTGGCTCAGGCCAGACACAAGCAAAGAAAAGAAGGGTTGGGCTAGAGGGCCACACATGGGAGATGCCCCCAAACACCAAGGCCAACTTCAGGGGGACCACCCCGGCCCACCCGCAAGGTCCCTTCTCCATGTCAAGGGCAGATGCTGGGGTGTGCCAGTGTGTGGTCACCCAGGTGAGGGCATCGCGATGGGGCGGGGGGTGGAGGGGCGGCCACCCTGCCCGGGGGCGTCAGGCCGGGTGAGAGCCCTGAGAGCCTGGACAGGCAATGGCGGCTCCTCGCTGGGCCCTTGGCTCAGGAGCCGTCCCAAGCCCTCCACCCTCACACTCTCACCTGGGCTGGCAGTGGGGGAAGAGGCAGGTGACAACCCCCCCAGAGGTGACAGCCCCGGGGCGGGTGCCACCGCCACCTGAGAGTGGGTGAGGAGCAGGTTAGCTGGGTGAAAAGTTCACTGCGAGGGGAGCTGTCTGTTCCCTCGCTTAATTTATCCACTATTTGGCTAACCTTGCTCTGAACCCAGGCCCCGAGACCCCTCTCCCCTCTCCCCCGCCTCCCCACTGGGCTTCCGAGCCACCAGACCTCCCGCCCGCACCGCGAGCGGGACACGCTGGCCTTGAAGGGGCCCGGGCCGGGCCGCGGGGGAGAGGCCGGCTGCGCGGCCGGCAGTTATTTATGGCCTGAGCCTTCCCATCTTCCCTAACCAAAATACAGCCCGAGGTCCAGGCCCCCAAACCCAGACATCCGCCAGCCTCGGAAGGCGCCCCGCCCGCCGCCTTCGCCAAACACACAATCGCCCGGGAGACAGTGACCTTTCCTATGGGGGCCATCTGTCATCCTGCTCTGCGGCAGGAGCTGGACACATGGGCTGGCTGGCCTCGGAGGGGAGGCCAGCCTCTGTCCCTGGCCTGGGGGTGGCCTCTGGGCCTCCCGTATGCCCTTGACCGCTCGGGGACTGGTCCCTGCAGACTCTTCCTCATCCCTGTCTCCCTTTTTGTCTGACCTATTGGGAGGGAGGGAATAAAGAGGGCATCGGTGGGGTGGAGGGGAAAGGACAGCCACGAAATAGTGACAACCACCGACTGGGCAGGGTCCCAGGCTGTGCAAAGCAGCGGCACACGTGGCTTCCGTAATCCATGCGGCCGCTCGGTCTTCCCAGGGAGGGGGCGGGGCTGGGGGTCAGGGCGAGCCACCCTCCTTAGACCTCCAAGTTGGTGGTGACAGAGCAACCCAGGTCGCCCTGACCCTGGAGCCAGCACGCTCAGCCGCTGGCCTCACTTTCCCATTCTCACTTTTCATTCTTTCATGAAAATCCCTTTTGGGCGACTGTAAACGTCCCACGTGTCCGCAGCAGCCAGTGGAAACACAAAGGCACGTAGAGAACGAATCATCCCGTCCCCAGCCCCCACCCCGCAGAGCGCGGGTGACCTTTCTCCACTGTGCCTTTACTCACAAACGTGCGCAAGCGTGTGGACGCCTGGGCGCGTGTGGACGCCTGGGCGCGTGTGGACGCCTGGGCGCGTGTGCGCGGACAGGGAGTCTCTTGTTTTGGCGACGATGGGATCCCGATGTCCCTTTTGGCTCTGCCGCCGTCTAAGAACGACACGGCGCGGGGGCAGCCGCAGGTCGCAGGCGTCTGAGTCACTCTCTTTAATAGCTGCACGGTATTCCCGGTGCGCACGCACCACGGTTGGTCTCACCCGCTTCCTTCTGGAACCAGGCGGGGCACGTTCGCACACGGTTCGGAAGCGCAAGTCCCCGTCGATGCGGAGCGCATGCGCGGCCGCGCAAGCCCCAGAAGACCCCCCCCCATACACAGCCGCAGCGCCGGGACGGAGGTCACCGCGGATGGTGGGTTGGGTGTGCTTGCTTTGGCGCTCGCTGTGAAGGGTCCCTTCAGAATGCACGCCCCGTGCCTGGCTCCCTTCGCTCAGTGTCGTCTGTGAGATTCGCCCCGGTCGTCGCTCGTGGCAGGAACCCGTTCACCGTCCTTGCTGCAGAGTGTCCCGCTGTGCGTGGCAGCACGATTTACCCGTGCCACTGTTGACGGGAGTTTGCGCCGCGTCCCACTCGCCTGCAACGCAGATGACGTCGACGTGTGCCCCTCCGTGAGCTCGCGCGGCTACTTGCAAAGGAGGCACGCCGTCTCCCGGGTAGTGATGGGAATAAAAGGGTTTCCTTAACGCTCGCCCGGGGAGATGATGTTCCGTCCACTCCAGAAGATCACTCGGTGAAATTTATGGAGCCCTCACAGGCTGGACCAGGTCAGAAAAAGCCTTTCGGGCCTTGCTGAGCAGTCATAAAAGCTGTGTGCCACGGGCACTGGGGAGCCACTGAAGGTTCTAGGCGGGGAGTGGCACTGTCAGATCTGTGCTCTGGAAAGGACTCCATGGCTGCGTGGTGGGAGCGCCCAGGGGGTGGGACAGCCTGGAGGCGGAGACCACCTAGGAGACTGTCCGAAAGTGCAGGTGAGGCAGGGGCCTTTGTGGAGGGTGTGACGATGGGGAGGGAGAGACCAGGAAGATGGAGGGAAGAACTGACAGGACTTGGGGTGAGGTGGGCCAGGGGCCCAGTCCAGGAAGAACCTGGAAGGAGAACGATGGCGGCATCCGGGGCCCCAGACCCCCGCAGGGCAGCTCCTCTCAGGAGCCCAGGCCTGGAGGCCCAAGTCGAAGGGGCCAGTGCTGCTCTCCTCTTCCATGCTGGAGTCCTGATTTCTTCACCCGGCAGACAGCAGCCCCGGCCCGCCACAGGGTTGGGGAGAGCCGGACTGCAGGACGCAAACCTAGCAGAGCTCTGTGAACGCCCCAGCACGACAGCAGCACATTGAGCTTCCATGGCGACATGCTGCTCTGCCAGGAGAGAGGCCTGCAGCTCCTCCTCCTGGCCGGGGCCTCCCCGCTACACACACAGACCCTCAGCCTGCTGCCCAGTCCCCAAAGGGAGGGGATGACCTGCTGGTTCCCCCAGTCCCACCCTGGGCCTGGGCCAACCCCTCACTCTCAGCCCCCGGCCAGGTATTTCCTCCCTGCCCCTGCTCAGCCCCTCCCAGCCTGGCACGGGGACCCCTTTCCTTTCCTGGGGAGCGGCCCTGGCCTGGGGGCCTGGCATGAGCACAGAGCACCCCCAGGCTCCATGGCACCTGCACAGAGGGGCTGGCCTTCTCCTCCAGCGGCTGTGTCCCCAACCCTGGTCCTGTGTGTCCCCATGCAGACCCGCCCAGGCCTGACAGCTGCCCCTCCTGTCTCTCGTCCGGATTGTGAACGGGCTCCCTGTTTCTGCCCGCGTCCCCCTCAGTCCGGCTCTCTGCGTGGAAGTCCTCAAACGCAGGTCCCATTGTGGCCCCGTCTGCTCTCACACCTTCTGCCTCGAGAAGGTTCCAAATCTCCACCGGGCCCACACGTCCTCTTGGATTTGGCCAGGCCGCCTCTCCGGAGCCCCGGACCCTCGCTCAGCGTCCCTCTGACGGCCCTCCCGTCCCGACGGGCGGAAAGCTCAGCAGAGCAGGCCTCTCCCCAAGCTCACGGCCACACAGCAGGCCTTGAAGAGCTATTTGTTGGAAGCTGAGTGACGCTTAGTGAGCAGGGACAAGCTGGGCACCCATTCCAACATTGCCCGAATTCCTCCACCCCAGGGCCACTGGCCACTGGCGCCCGGAGGGCACTGCTGGCCCCAGACGGCCTCTTGTTCCTGCTGGACAGGGCTTCCTGCTGCCGCTTGGGGACAAAGGGCTTTCAGAACCGGCTGCCATTTTCTCCCCGGGGCCGGGGAGGGGGGCGAAGGCCTGACTCCATTCCTGCAAGGAGGGCAGAGCCGGGGCCAGAGGGTGTCCCCCCACCCTAGGGCGTCTCCCCTTCCTGCCTCGGGGTGTCCTGAGGGACTGCCAGGTAGGACTGGTCAGCTGCCACACTGTGCTGCCACTGTGCACCAGGACACCCGCTGACTGCCAGTCAGGAGAGGGCTGCCAACCGCCCGTCACCGCACTGGCCAACTTTCAGTCAGGACAGGACAAAGTTGCGGGAGCTCAGGCCTGCCTGTCAGGGTGTGGGCCAACTGCCACTCAGAAAGGCCCAGTGGCAAGTCAGGGAGTCCACCAACGGTCATTCTAGTGACAGCTCTTGATTTTGCTGCCTAGTGTCCTTTTACTCTTCCCCTGGCAACGGCACTCCCCTGGACTTCCCGGGACTCCCCCCTCCCCAGCTCACAGCCCATGTGTTCCAAGGGGCTAATTCCCTGCTTGGCTGGAGGGACAGACCGCAAGACTCAGGGCTGGCCAATCAGAACGTTGGATTCCTCTGGCTGCTGTGATTAGGTCATGCATGGGCATATGACTCAACCCAAGCCAAATGGAACCAATCAGAACTAATGCTCGGTGACTAGAATCTCTCTTTTCCTGCTGCGCTTGAACTTGGGAGGCTCAGTGTGAGGCTGGAGCTGATGCAGCCAGTTTGCCATCACAAGGGCAAGATGTTGGAGAATGAGGCCAACCCAGAGGATGTGGAAATGAAGGACAGAGAAACAGAAAGTGGGTCCCGGAAACACTGCCTGCAGCCTGGATCCAGCCATAACTGAAACCCGTTATCATCGAGCTTTCCAGTTGCATGAGTCAATAAATTCTTCCCTTTTGCCCAAGCAAGAATCGCCATGGGTGGAACCACTAACCACTCAGGGGTCACCAGTACCTCGTTGGGGGCCTCCTGCCGGTCACGCCACTAGCCCGGTGTCTGAGGCGTGGGATGTTTCCAGGGGAACATCCGACTGTTAGACAAACAGGCTCCGTATTTGCCCTCCCTGGCCCTGCGCTTAGGCGTGGGCACGGTCGTGACTTGACCAATCAGATGCTCCCAGCCTGTGACTCAGCAGCAAGTGAAGCAGAGAAGCAGGGTGGGGGTGGGGGTGGCAGCAGGGGATATCCAGGGCCGGCAGGGTCTCCCAGGGTCCTGGGTGACAGCCAAAGCTGTGGCAGCTGTGTCTCGCCAGATCAGCCTGTGGCAGGATTTGGAGGCTGTGGTCTGGCAGCATCTTTCGTTGTCTGCCCAGGTTTCCAGCTTGCTGCAGCATCTATGCCAGAAACTCTGCAGGTAGAGTCATCACCTCCTGCTGGGGACCGGGACAAAGCTGACCAACCCCATGTTCCCTCGGGAAGAGGCTGCTGCACCTGCTCCGGGCAGGGGACTGGAGGCAGCCGGGGGAAGCCCGGGAAGGCAGTCCCTGGCTGGGGCTGGCGACTCTGGCCTGGTGTGCCACGGTTCCCACAGCAGACACTCCAGAATGCCCCTTCCTCACTCTTGTTAAGTGTCCCTCAAAACACGCGGCAGAGCACTGGGCACAATTTAGGGGCTCCAGGAATCGGCCAGGGGGAGCAACCTTCCCATGGGCACTGGTCTCTCGGGGGCTGGAGAGAGTGTGTGCGAGTGCGCGTGTCTGACGAGGGTTGGGCGTTGCAGACGTGGGCACTCTGCTCCCTCCCAGGCCAGCAGTAAAGAGGACGGGGCTGACCCCAGCGAGCTCGGGAAGGAGACCCAGGCCTAATCCCAGACAGGCTTCAGAAGCCCACCTGAGGTCGGTCCGCCTTGGCCCACCTGCTCCCAGGCAGTGAGCCGTTGGGTGGGGCGTGTTGGAATCTGGCGGCAACATTGACGTGGATTGGCCAGGGAGACGCCAGGTCTCGGGCCAGATAAAGACATGGATGAGCAATGGCGGGTCTTAGATCTGCACTCTGTACGTACGAGGCTTCTTCTTCAAGAAGTCACAAAACCCAAGGATTAAGAACCAGGGTTTTGCAACTAGTCTCTGGGTTCAAATCTCAGCTCTACCAGTTACTAGCTGTGAATAAGCACCAGGGAGGTGACTTCACCTCTCTCTGCCTCTGTTTCCCATAAAATGTTGGGAAATTTTAATTATTAAATGCATATAACTTAGGGTCTGTCACATACCAAACACGCAACGATTTATTACTTTTGTTATAACATAATAATATAATATATGATATATTTATTAATTTGTTACTTGGTATTAATATGATGCACACATGCATGAATTTATGATGTGCATTGCTCCCTTGATTTTCAGAAGCATCTCTATAGGGACAGGGTTATTTGTCCCATTCCGTAGGTGTGGAACAGAGGCTCGGGGAGGTTAAGTTAAGGTTAAGGTCAAGCTCAAGTTCCCACGGAGCCAGGATTCAGACCCTCAGCCGGATAAGGCTGGCTCCAAACTCCAGTCCCTTTTCTTCCCCACGTGCTCCATGGCACCGTGGCCCTGGTGGACCTGTAGCCTCATGTCACACTCCACAAGCAGGAGCTGCACAAGTTCGCGTGCCCGTGGCCAGGCCCCGGCTGGGGCTCTGCCCGAGGTCCCCATGTGACCTTTCCAAGCGGGATCCAGTTACATCACAGCAGCAGCTCAAAGGAACAAACACAGCTTGTGTCCTCCTCCAAGTGCTTATTTATTTCCTTTGTCCCAAGAACATTGAAAAATGAAAGGAATGATAAGGATTTGGGGGGAAGGCAGCCCGGAAAGTTCTGCAGTGCTGGTGTGACCCGCCAAGAGGGTGGCATGAGGCAGTTTTCAAACCGAGTCCAAAGAAAGATACTCAAGTGGTGACAGGGAAGGCCCAAGAAGTTTCCCAGCTCCCCATGGGGGACTCAGGGCCCAGCCGGGGGCAGCGGTCACCTCCTGGTTCTGCTGCCGCCTGTCTGTGCTCAGGCCGTGAAAGCTCCCCGGGGCCAGTGATGCCCTTTCTCCGCCAGGGCTGTTAGGAAGAGGTGAGAAACCAGGGGTTCTCCACAGGGGGCAAGTTAGCTCCTTAGGGGACATTCAACAATGTCCGGAGACTTTTTTGGTTGTCACAGTGGGAGGAGAGGGTGCTCCTGGCACAAGTGAGAAACTTCCAGTACGCAGGTCAGTCCAGCACAGAGAATGATCCCGTCCAAACGGCAGCAGGACCATGGTGGAGGATGCGGCACATTGATCGCTTAATAACCCCTGTTGGGGCTGGACGCGGTGGCTCATGCCTGTCATCCTAGCACTCTGGGAGGCCAAGGCGGGAGGATCATTTGAGCTCAGGAGTTCGAGACCAGCCTGAGCAAGAGTGAGACCCCTATCTCTACTAAAAATAGAGAGAAATTAGCTGGACAACTAAAAATACAGAAAAAGTCAGCCAGGCATGGTGGTGCATGCCTGTAGTCCCAGCTATTCGGGAGGCTGAGGCAGGAGGCTCACTTGAGCCCAGGAGTTTGAGGCTGCTGTGAGCTAGGCTGATGCCACAGCACTCTAGCCCTGGCGACAGAGTGAGACTCTGTCTCAAAAAAATTAAAAAATAAAAATAACACCTGTGGGGTTTTGCTATTCAGGGGGCCCGTCTGGACGCCCAGGGGAAGGTGGACGAGGGAACGGGCTGCATTGGGAAGAAGGCAAAGCACGCGCGGTGGCCACCTCCGACAAGCTTCTGTTCTGAGTCACTTGGCGGCAAATGGTGACGGAGTGTTTAGCAGGTGCGGGCCCTCTCCCAGGTGCTGAGCAACAGCGGCCACCCCCGTCCTCCTGCAGCGTCCGGTCCGGAGGGGGAGAGAGGCTCGGACAGACCGAATCGACTAGTAAACAGCAACAGCCCAGAGCGTCGTCGGGAATGACCCACGCATAAACAGAGCGACAGATTCCGGCAGATGCCACAGTGGAGACTGCTAGGCAGCAACGGGGGCTGAGGGGGTCGGGGGAAGGGAGGGAGACTGCTAACGGGCACGGGGTTTCTTTCTAAGTGATGACAGTGTGCTAGGATTGGTCGCGGCGACAGCTGAACAACTCTGTGACTACACGAAATGTGCCGCTGGACCACACATTTCAACGGGCGAGTTGTGGGGTGTGTGAATTATCAATACATCTCAATAAAGCTGCTGTATGAAGTATTGATAGTGGGCGGTGGTGAGATGGTTGGTGAACATATAGGAGCTGAGACGGAGCAGCCCAGCGCCGTGGGCAGCTGGGACGCCGGGACGCCACGTCCAAGGCGGGGCGGCAGGCTGGGAGGGGAGCCGGACACGGGGTCCCAGGAGGAGGGGCCGGGCTGGTGTGCAAAGAGATCAGGGGCTCTGACGGGAGCTCAGTGTCCCCTCAGAAGGGAGAGGCAGCCTGCGCCATGCAGCGTGAGCCGCTGAGAGCTGGAGAGGTGGCCGGGGCCGATCACCCAGGTGAGACCCACTAACCTTAGTGACCTTAGTGGCCACTGTGCTCAGTACCCTGCAGAAATATCCCCTCCCAGCCACGCGACACCTGGACGGGTAGCCCAGCCTCCATGGAAAGGGCAGACGTGTGCACAGCGCTTTTTTCTTATTCCTCTCATGAGTGACCCCCAAATCCCCAGGGGCGGGACGGGCAGGGGTGGGGTGCCAAGGGGCTCCTAGAATTCAACCCAGAGGCGTCGGCGACCCCTCGGGTCACATGGCTGGGTACCGGCCGGCCAGCCTCCTGGGTCAGGCCGGGCCCCTGCACCGGCCTCCGCCGCCAGCTGGTTTGAGACGGTGGCTGTCTGAGGGCCCTGCCTCTGGGGACTGCGCCCACGCCAGGGGTCTGCGTTCCGGAGCGGCTTCCCAGCAGGGCAGTGGCGGTGTTGCCACTCCTGGCAGTTCCTTCTGGGGAACTTCTGCGTTTATTTCCGTCCTGGGCCATGGAGACATTTGGGCGCCAAGGGGCTGCCTGGAGCCAGCAACGGTGGGAGGTGCCAGAGAAATGTCCTGCCAACGTCCCACCTGCCTGCACGGGAGGATAGCAGCCCTGTGGCCCCTCCTGTCCTCCTGGGCCCCCTTCGCTCTGCCCTCTCCCCACCACGTTGGGGTCTTCGGAGCTGCAGTGTCACCCCACCCCAACCACCAGGCAGCCAGCCAGGTGACGCTGCCACTGCAGGCTGGGCCACGGCGGTGACCCCGGGTGTTCCGAGGGGCAGTTCGGGCCTGGCTGGGAGCTATGGGAGCCGCCACATCACGCCTGCCCTCGCACGTGCACATGGCCTTCTTGGGTCCCACTCCCACTGGACATGCACCCCGGCCCCTGGAGGCAGGGGGACACGAACGTCACCTCCACTCTGCAGGAAGGTTGATATCACAAAAGAAGGTGGCAGAGCCAGGATTTGAACCTAGGCCAGTGGGACTCCAGGGTTTGGATTCAACTTCAAATCCTGGGGCCTCTCTCCTTCCCCAGCCTTAGGGTGGGCCTGGGAGCACCTGGCACCCTGGGGTGGGCACCTGAGCACGGGCTGCCAGTGCTGGGAGAGGTGGGGAGGGGGCTGGGCCCTGTGCAGCTGGGGGACAGTGGCCCCAGGCCCAGGCTGTGCCTACTCCGGTCCAGGGTGGGCAGCCCTCAGTTCATGAAGAGTCACGTGTGGACGAATGTCTGTAAACCGAGTCACAGTGTGACAGCCCCTCTCCAAGGAAGATGAGCATGACCGATGGGGCCGAGAGTGCTCCAGACCTTCCTTCTGGGTCCACGGACGTGTGTCACATCCTGGCTTTGCCTAGAGTGAGGGTGCCTGTGCATAGAAGCCCTCTTCACAAACACGGACCTCTGGGCTCTTATCAGTGATCCACGCCCTTTGGAAGGACCCTCCGGAATATGGGGGAAGACCCTCAGACAGAGAAGTCCCGGATGTGCCATGGTGGAAGGGGCATCTCTTCTCTCCTGAGATGGCCCTGTGTCCACCCACACCTGTCCTCTTCCCTCTGTGCTCGCCAGCACGGGGGGTGGCTGGGTGGCTTCGTGAACTGGCTCCTTTCGTGGCCCCCATCAGAGTGGGACATCCCCGGGGCAAGGGCTGTGTCCCCATCACACAGGGCTCGTAGGGCCGAGCTGCGTGGTCAGCCCAGGAAGTTTCGGTCACCCTGCTCCTTCCTAAACATCAGTTTGGCCCAAGAAGAAGAGAGTATATTTCTCAAAGCATTCTGGCCCCCCGGGAGCAGAGTGGTGGCCACAAGACTCACTTCCTGACCACTCGCCAGGGCCCCTGAACAGTGCCAGGACAGGGCTTGGGGCTGCTGCCTCCCTGGGCTCGGTGCCCAGCCCCAGCCTGGTTCTCTCTGGGGACAGGGAGGAACCCTAAGCATGGCAACTGGGTCATTTCCCAGGACCCAAGTTGTCTTCGCAGGGCTGGCACACCTTGTCCTGCCCCTCAGGGGCTTGGCACTTGTCGCTGTCCTTCGCACGGCCAAGCTGAGGGACAGAATTAGCTCCCCGCTGCCATTCTCCAGGCTCTCCAAGCAGCCAAACCATCTGGGAGAGGGACCAGAATGGGGCCTCCTGGGAATGTGCCCAAGGCTTTTTCTTCTGGTTCCTCTGGGAAAAGATCCAGAAAAAGACTGAAAGCTTCCTGGCTGGCAGGAGGGGGTGGGGTGGGACCAGGCCTGGCCCTGCCACCAGGAGAAGCCTCTGGGGCTCTGGGAAGCCTGTGCTCCCACTCAGCCAGGACAGTGACGGCCTTTCGATGGGCTCCGCCCACTCCCAGCCTCCAGGCAGACCTCAGGGGTCCGCGCTGCAGTCTGGCCCGCAGGCCAAGTGCAATTTCATGGAGGCCTCAGGAGTCAAACCCTCTCCAAAAGGGTGGCCTGGAGCCAGCCCGTGAGCACTGAGATCTGTCTGCTGCTCCAGCATGGGCAGAAAAATCGGGGTTTGGTAGGTGAGACCCACACCTCATCCTCCTCCCAGCCCCTGCCCACTGAGATGTGCCCATCCCCAGCCTAGCTCCTGGGAGAGCCAGGGACAGACACCTGCCCTGCGGACCCCTCCCCTGCTCTCCAGCATGCCAAGGCAGAGACATGTGGGTGCAGACATTTCAGGAGGACCCCTTAGCAAACCTCCAAGACACTTTGGCAATGCATGTTCTCAAGGACCAAAAGGAAGGTGAAGGATGGGTCACAGCTTGGTGCTGTGTCACTTGCTGTTTGGTGCTGCAGTGAGCAAGGGAACTTGTAGGCCAGGGAGAGCTGGGTTCAAATTCTGGCTCTAGTGCTCACAAGCCCTCAAACCCAGGCAAGGGCTGCCCTGCTCTGAGCCCGTTTTCTCGCTCACGACATGGGTGTCATAACACTGTCTCCCAAAAGGCTAGTAAGAGGTGAGCGCTGACAGGTGGCTCTGTAGGGCTCTGCTTGGCACCTGCTGTGTACGTCCTCGGGCTTGCGGCTGGAATCTGTCAGCTTCCCTCCATCCTCTGCCTAAATTTCCATATTCCTCATGACATCTTCCACGGAGTGGCAGATCGTATTATAGTTTAAAACTACTGACTGCTTCTCCATGGGGCATTGTACTTCCTGCTGCATCTGTGGCAGGTTTGACCACATGACCTGCTCTGGCCAATGACATGTGAGCAGAAGTGACACGCGTTGTTTCCAGGCAGAAAGTCTGAGAGCCGCGCGTGGTTCAGCAGGTGTGTCTGCCTCTGCCACGAGAGACCCTCCAGGATGGCGGCTGCCCGGCCGCCCTGAGTGTCAGAGCAAGGTGACACGGGGCAGAGCTGTGGCCTCCCTGGAAGGACAGGCAGCAATAGTAAGACAGAGACCTTCATGGTCAGAAGCCATTGCGATTTGGGGGTGACACCCCGGTTGATACATGTCACGGCAGTTGGAGTCTTTGAAGCAGTCTCTGGAAGCTGTAGTTTTCAGTCTTCAGCGGCTGCGAGGTGGCATGGACAATTAACAGGGCTAAAAGGTGATGTCCTGAGACTGGTGGCCACTCTGTCAGGAGTGAGTGTGTGGTTGGTCGAAGACCAGACTGACGTCGCCCGAGCTGCGAGTCTAATCCTCCTCTAACGCAGGGTGGCAGGGTGCAGCCTGAGGTGCGTCCATGGGCGCAGGCTTTACGAGACTCCCGGGAAGCTCCTCTCCTGAGTCAGAGGCCTGTGACCTGCTCCTGCACCTCCCGGGAACCCCACCTGCTCCCCTCCCCCACCTGCAGGAGCTGCGTGCGTGGCGGCTAGTTAATGTGAGATTGCACTCTCCACCTGCCCAAGGTCAGGTGTGTCAAGCTGGCAGCAGCAGGGAGAGCGCACACCGGAGGACCCAAGGGGCATCTCTACCCACGGCTTTTTAGCTGTAAATTTCCCTGATTGAGGAAGCCCGTGCCAATCCCACTCCAGACCCGCCCCTTCCCTGCAATCAAATGGGGCACGGGGGTCTGGAGCGCCCCTCAGCACTGGCCTCGCTGGGATGGGCTGGCGCTAAGTGTTTCTGGTGACTCGAGATCCTTTCTCAACCAGGGTTAGTGGCCTTTTGTCTTGTGGTTGT
Organism: Mirza zaza; assembly: GCA_008750895.1. Taxonomy (NCBI): domain Eukaryota; kingdom Metazoa; phylum Chordata; class Mammalia; order Primates; family Cheirogaleidae; genus Mirza; species Mirza zaza. Next base: position 4,885 of record VSMD01031936.1, on the reverse strand, counting down.
CCTTTCACTTTCTCCGCAACGCGCCCCTCTCAGCACCGAGGGCACGCTAGGCAGACGGTGGGTGCTCAGTTAAGACTGCTTCTGCTCTCCCGAGTTGGTGGCCTGGTGGCTGGTGGGGCTGTGGCAGGACAGAGGGCAGCTCTACCAGTGGCCAGCTCTCTGAAGACTAGCTCATGAAGGTCACACCCGGGAAGCAAAGTGGCCCCCAGCCCGCGGCTGTTGGGAATGGCCTGGCAGAGCCGGCAAGGAACAAGGCAAGGGGGGCCCCTCCCTCTGCCCCCAGCCTGGGCTCCACTTTCCCTCCTGGTCTCTGCCCCCTTCCTAGTCCCAGCAGCTGGGGACTCTGCGCAGACCCATTCTCTCTCAAAGGATGGCGTTCTGTGGTTGGGACTGGCCCCTCCCAACTGCCCACCAAGGATTCGAACACAGTAACTCACAAAAGCCATGTCTCTTTATTTTTCATTCCTGCCGTTCAACCAGTTTGCGCAAGCTGCAGATGAGTGGGTTTTGGAGGGGGAGGCGGAGCATCTGGGGACAGACCCTCCTGGAAATAGTCTGTGCACACTGCTGAGGCTGGTTAGACTTGAGAAGCGATTGAACAATAAACTCTACAGAATTAGAAATGTACAAAAGTGTCAAGGTGGCTGCTGGCTGGTTTCTCACCTCCCCGTGGGGGTCAGAGTCACACCCATCAGTCCTGTGCAAAGGTCCTGGGGCTGGCCTGGGGGTGGGCAGCCAGATTCTTCCCTGGGGACAGGAGCCGTCCTGCTCACCCAGCACATGTGTGCCGACAGACAGGCGCGTGGCTGTGTGCCCAGGTGCCGTGGCCCCCTCCGGCTCTGTGGCTCCTCGAGCGTGTCTCTGTGTCCCGCCTCTATGTCCGCCCTTTGAAAGTGTTCATGCAGGTGTAGGTTCCTGAGAATTTGTGGATCTCCTCGAGTGCAGCCTGCGGGAGTATGCTGGGGGATGGGGAGGAAGAAAGGAAGACGGTCAGTAGGGGTGGGGACCAGGGGCTGGGTCACTGGGGGCCACACAAGACGGCACAGTGGAGTCAGAGTCCCCAGAAGTGTGCCTTACCCATCACCAGGCCACACGCCAGCTGACCCTCCACGGGGAAGGGCTTTCAAGTAAGTGCACAGGTGGCTGCTGACCAGGCGGGGCGAGGGGAGGTGGGAGACACTTTCAAAGCCACATTCTTAGTGTCTCAGTGCCCCTAGATGTGTCAGACATCAATCAACTGCAACCGCCGCTTACCGGACAAAGATTTACCGTGTGCGTCTGAGCAGACAGGTGCGATCTGGGTGGCACAACCTCCAGGGGACTGTCCCAGCCTCACCCTCAGGCCTCTCCTCGGTGCAACCCAGAGCTCCTGTGCTTTCCCTGCGGGCCCTGGTGTTGTCCTCTGCTGGTCACTTGGCAAGCCCGTGGCTGCCTTTGTGGCCGACATTTCATTTCTGGTCCCCGGCCCCTAGCGTAGCCTGGCATGGGGGTCAGGCGGGGGGAGCCCTCAGTCCGCTTGTTGATTCAGACCAAAGGGCCCCAGCCCACTCTAGTATGAGATAGGGAAGGTTCACTTTCAGCTGGAGCAATCTGGAAGGCTTCCTGGGAGTGGTGGCACTAGAGTTGAGCCTTTAAACATTTCTCTTAGGGAAGCTGAGGTGGGTTGCACTGCAGGGAATATTTCCTTTCTTGAAAAGTAGTGGGGGAAGGCGGGAAATGTAGGCTGGGGGGTTGCTGTGGAGACTGCTGAGATGTTCTAGACAAACTGACTTTTCTCTAGAACATTCCAAAAGGCTTCTAAGAGGCTCCCCTGAGGTGGGGGATGGCAACCGCCTCGGTGCGGACCTGAGCCCCTGCTCTCCCAGGGCTCCCTGAGGCGGCAGAGGGGCATGTCGGATGGACAGGCAGGATGACTGGGGGAGGCCAGCGTGTGGCCTGACGCCCCGGGTGCCCCACGCCTGGCCTCTGAAAGGGCTCTGAGTCTGGAGGAGAAAGGACAGACGGACGCCGTCTCTGTGCCCACCCGGTTCTCGGCTCGCAGAGGGAGGTGGCTTTCCTGGGAGCTGGTGTCTGACCGACGCCGGGCCCAGCCTGGCACTTGGGTGCTTCCTTCCCTGAAAGGGCCTCCCAGGTCAGAGGGCATGGGTCAGGCGGGGGTCAGGGCTGGAGATGGCTGGAGCCCTCGAGGAGCCCAGGGTCCCTGGTGGCTCCGGGGACGAAGATCTCCCTGCTGTCCTGACAGGCCCAAGAAAACCGCACTTAGAGCCCCTGCAAGAGCCCTTTCAGTGTGGCACGGGCATGGGCCAGTCTGGAAGGTTCTAAGGGAATACGATGCCAGGCGAATTCTGGGGGAGGACTGTCTCCTTTAATAAAGGGGTTTGCCCTGGGGAACCCCACCTGACGAGTGCCATGGCGTTTCTGGGAATTCCGAGCCTTTGGCATGGAGGCCCCTGCGCTGCCCATTAAAGTGACTTCCCAAGGCTGCGCCGTGTCTCGCCGTCACTAGAGCAGTGGTTCTCAAAGTGTGGTCCAGGAACCCTTGGGGGTACCTGAGATCTCTGCAGGGGGCCGTGAGGTCAAACTGTTTTTATGATACTAAGATGTTATTTGTGTTTTTCACTCTTTCTCTCAGTGTACAATGGAGTTTTCCAGAGGCTATATCACATGGGATATAGCACAGCAAATGAAAAGCAGAAGCAGGTATAAGAATCCAGTTGTCAGCCGGGCGCGATGGCTCATGCCTGTAATCCTAGCACTCTGGGAGGCCGAGGTGGGAGGATTGCTTGAGCTCGGGAGTTCAAGAACAGCCTGAGGAAGAGCAAGACCCTGTCTCTACTGTAAAAAGAAAGAAATTAGCCAAAAAAACTAAAAACTAGAAAAATTAGCCAGGCACGGTGGCACGTGTCTGTAGTCACAGCTACTCGGGAGGCTGAGGCAGGAGGATCGTTTGAGCCCAGGAGTTTGAGGTTGCTGTGAGCTAGGCTGATGCCACGCACTCTAGCCCGGGCAAGAGAGTGAGACTCTGTCTCAAGCAAAACAACAACAAAAAGAATCCAGTTGTTTTCCATTAAACCAGACAACAAAGAGATTTGCAAAAATGTAAAACAATGCCACTCCTTACTGCATCTATTCTGTTTTAAAAAAACATAATTACAAGCACTCTGGGAGGCTGAGGCAGGAGGATCGCTCAAGGTCAGGAGTTGGAAACCAGCCTGAGCAAGAGCGAGACCCTATCTCTACTAAAAAAATAGAAAGTAATTAATGGGCCAACTAAAAATATATAGAAAAAATTAGCCGGGCATGGTGGCGCATGCCTGTAGTCCCAGCTACTCGGGAGGCTGAGGCAGGAGGATCGCCTGAGCCTAGGAGTTTGAGGTTGCTGTGAGCTAGGCTGATGCCAGGGCACTGTAGCCTGGGCGACAGAATGAGACTCTGTCTCAAAAAACAAACAAACAAAAACAAAACATAATTACAAAAAGTTTTTCTAGTGGTCACTAGAAAAAAAAAACAAAAAACAAAAAAATATATATATATGTAAATTACTTGCCATAAAAATACATTTATGCTAAGGCAATGGGTTTGTTATTAATCACAACAAATAAATAAATGTTGTATCAACCTTAAAGGATTCTTCTAATTTTCTTTTAATTTCTAATACAGCAAATAGTGATAAGCTACGACTTAAATCAACAAAGCTCTTTGGGTTCCTCGACACTTTTTAAGGTTCAAAAGGGTCCCGAAACCAACGAGTTTGAGAACCGCTGCCCTACGCGAGGACAGCACGTCCACGGCAGACATGTCTACACGGTACACCCTCGTGCCCACGGCAGGTGGGATCATCGAGCCCACACGTACCTTCCCCTGCCGGCCACTCCTCCCCACAGACAGGGCCGGGTGGAGCAGGGGCGCGGCCAGCGCGAGCCTGGCCCGGGGCGGCCCGCCGTACCTTTTCAAAATGACGAGGGCATGCATGGTCCACGGCAGCAGCAGCAGGGCCTGGTTGAGCTGCACGGCCTCCACCGTCCGCCGGGCCACCGTCTCCGGCTTCAGTGGGGGGAAGAGGTTGGGAAACCTGAACGCAGGAAGAGACACAGTGGGTTTCTCCCGGAGAGGCACCTGCTCCTGCCAGACGCCTCTACACGTCTGGGTCACCCTTTGGCCTTTCCAGCTTGGGAGACTCGAGGCCTGTTGGGAACACCCCCCCCAGCCCAGGCTTGCCGCGAGTTCCATGTTCCCCCACCCTCCCCGTGCACGGGGGTCTCCCCTAGAGTCCAGGACTCCCAGCCCCCGCCCCACCCCCCGGGACCCATTCTCTGAGCTCCCCCAGGGGCTCCGGTGCACTTGGACTCTGTCCCACGCTCTCCATGGCCCTGCGCAACCTGGGCCTGCCAATCGCTGTGATCTTCCTACTCGCTCTGCGCCTGCAGGACTGGCCAGCCTCTCTGTTCTTGTCACATTATGCTCTGTCCTGTCCTGGTCTTCTGCCAGCTGTCCCATTGGCCTGGCCCTCTCCTACCAGCTCCTGGGAGACGTCTCAGCCCAGTCCACCCAGAGTGGCCTCTGATCTCGTTCCCTGCTAGTTTCCTTGGCCGCATGTCCCCCACCTAGCATGGCCTTGCTTATTGGTGGCCTGTCTCCGCCGTCAGACTATGAGTTCCACCAGGACAGAGGCCTGGTCGGTCTCGCTCCCTAGCACAGAACCCGGCACATAGTAAGTGCTCAATAAACACTTCCTGTTCCCCACGTGAGTCCTGCTCCTCCTGTCTGGAGGCAGGGGCTCCGCTGCAGGTGCCTTCGGCCCAGCTTGCTCACTAACTCACCGATTGACTCATCGATTCATTCAAATAGTTATAGAGCACTTTCCATGGGATTTCAAAATGAATGA
>VSMD01031930.1:0-12372 GCA_008750895.1 Mirza zaza | reverse complement strand
AGTCTCGCTTCGTTGCCCAGGCTAGAGTGAGTGCCATGGCGTCAGCCTAGCTCACAGCAACCTCAATCTCCTGGGCTCAAGCGATCCTCCTGCCTCAGCCTCCCGAGTAGCTGGGACTACAGGCATGCTACCATGCCCGGCTCATTTTTTCTATTTATATTACTTGGCCAATTAATTTCTATTTATAGTAGAGACGGGGTCTCGCTCTTGCTCAGGCTGGTTTCGAACTCCTGATATCGAGGAATCTGCCCGCCTTGGCCTCCCAGAGTGCTAGGATTACAGGCGTGAGCCACTTCGCCCGGCCTTGTCCCACGTTTTAAGAGAAAGCAAAATAAGCTATATCTTTATTTTGTCTTTAAGGGTCTGTTTTGCGGGATCAAGCCTCAAGGCTGGGGGTTCCAGTGGGAGTTCTGTCGGCCAGGGTGGTGGCCTCCAGTGTGGAGCAGATCTGCGAGGCTCCCGCAGAGTCGGGTCGCTCTGCCGTGCTGGCCCTGGAGCAGAGGGTAAGATGCCAGTGAGCAGAGGAAACATGCTGTTATGTTTATGCTGGTTTCTTTGATGTTGTTTCAGGTAATTTGCCTGTTCTTTTTTTTATATATATAAGATTTAATCTTTTTTTCAGAAGAAACTGTCTTCCTTGTTGGAGACTGCTCAGCACTTACTGGCACAGGGTATGTTCTCCCGTCTCGTCTTCTGTCAAGAATTATGGCGAGCGCAGGTAAGTTTGAGGTTATAACTCTGCCTCTCCAGTTTTTCTAAGTGCTATTCTGTTTACGTGGATGGAGCCAGCAAAACCTCTAGTTTTCTTAGGAATTCCACCGAGCTTCTCATTAGTGAGAGTGAAAAGAAAAGGGTTCAGCAAAGTCTCTGTGGGTGGGATGGGCCACCTACAGTCACGAGTTATCCCTGCACACCTGTCACTAGTGGTGTTTATTAGGATAGAATATGCCACAAAACATGCTGCTCTGCCTTGAGTATATGATTGTAAAGAATTTACCAGGACATTAACATCAGTGTCACTAAAGTTGGTATTCAACCCCCTACTGCTAAATTTGACTGGCTTTTAAAAATTAAAAAAAAAAAAAGAATTTACCAGGACAGCAAACTATAAAAATGTAACTTAAAAATTATTCTTACCTGCTCATTTCTGAAGCATTTTGAACTTAGTATACTTAAAAACTTGTGAAGAGTTGAATGAACTCAAAGTAACCCCTTGGTACTAAATGAGGATTAGCATGTATATAGAAAAAGGAAAGAAAAAACGAAGGTGATTGTTCATTTTTTCCCCATTCTTTTATCCAGCGTACATTATAGAGTTCATTTGATTTGTCAGGCATTGTTGTGGTTTCTGCACCCAACACTCTCAAGTGTGGAAAAGGGCAACTCAGTGAGCGTGAATTGCAGAGAAGATGGACATGCGCATCAGAATGGAGAGTCAGGGGTATGGGGAGGAGTGGGAGTTAGCCGGACAGGAGGGGAGGACACAGCAGGCCATGAAGCTCAGGTCAGCATGACTGGAGCACAGTGTCCTCGTGAACGGTGTGCGTCTGTGCTGGAGAGAGGGGTTGTCAAGTGGGAGAGGGTCAAACGGGAAAGATTCGGGCCAGGTCACAGAGGGCCGTGCCCCACGGTGAGTTTGAACTCTGTCTCGAGAGCTGTGAGGAGGCCCCAAAGGCTTCTAAAGAGGAGGTTGGCATGTCCAGTTTGTGTTTTGAAATATCGTGTTGGCCACAGTTTGGAGAGAGGATTGGAGGAGGGTTACATTAGAGCCCAGTGGGGGAGAAGTAGTACATTTGAAGAATTAGTTGTGAGTGTCTAGGGCTGGAGAGTTTGAAAACCATGAATTGTGTATTTCAGGCCGTGTGCGTTACTCCACTTTAATTTTCCTTAGGGCATGATGGTTAGGAACTGAGGGTGAACATTGTACAAGAAATACATGCGTCAAGAACTCACGCTACTGTTATTTTCTTCAGAGTTCTTTGTTGCTTGAAGCTGTGTGGTGTCTTCATGTACAGAACGTCGTGAGCCTACAGGAGCTGGTGGAAAGGTAATGATGATTGTGTTTTATAATAGTGCATGATTATTTTTGCAATCTAGTCTAAGACAAATTATATTTCAAAGCCAAAAATCACCTTAAGAAGTTATTGCTATATTAAAGAGAACCTTTGTTGTAACTGAAGTGCTTATCATGCATGTTTTCTTTGTATGAGATACATCTTGTGATAATATGTTTAAAAACTGGGGGAAAATGGCCGGGCGCGGTGGCTCACGCCTGTAATCCTAGCTCTCTGGGAGGCCAAAGCCGGTGGATCGTTTGAGTCCAGGAGTTCGAAACTAACCTGAGCAAGAGCGATACCCCGTCTCTACTATAAATAGAAAGAAATTAATTGGCCAACTAATATATATAGAAAAAATTAGCCGGGCATGGTGGCGCATGCCTGTAGTCCCAGCTACTTGGGAGGCTGAGGCATTAGGATCGCTTGAGCCCAGGAGTTTGAGGTTGCTGTGAGCTAGGCTGATGCCATGGCACTCACTCTAGCCTGGGCAACAAAGCGAGACTCTGTCTCAAATAAATAAATAAATAAGAAACTGGGGGAAAAGAAGAGGAGTCCATGTAAATATGGTTGATAGAATACATGTAGAATAAACTGCTTTTATTCCTTCCTGAAATCTGATTAGAAGTCAGAAAAGGAACTTTATGAATCCTATAAGCCCGTAAAGATGGATGAGTATAGAAAAGGAGGTAACAAACACAGTTTTGGAGACAGGATGTATATGGACCAGACATTAGTGACTTAGCCAACTTGAGGAGACCCGTCCGGAGCCAGCAGTGTTTGGGAAGAGGAGAGCCAGGCCAGTGTTTCCTCTTTATTCCTGAAGGTGTAGGCTCAACAGCACTGATTAAAGTGTAGATAAGAAGGATCTGGAACCTCAGACAGCATCCTGTGCTCTTCCCCCAGCCCAGCAGAAGGCTGGAGGTTTGTGTGGTTCTTCCCTGGTCTAGTTTGGGGGAATGTTGAGAAGTTGAAAATGCTTCGATGGGCTGGGCAGTGGTGTGACACCAACTCATGTCAGGATTAAAAAAACTGGATCTTTTCCTTATACCAGAAAAATTCTAGATGAATCAATGGAAGAGAAAAAAAGAAAATATAAAAGAAGAAATCATGGAAGAATATTTTTAAAATATTTAAGTAGGAAGGCCTAAATATGACATAAAGTCCAGAAGTTGTAAAAGATTAATAAACTTAACTGCATGACAAACACACTTTTTTTTTGGGTGACAGTCTCTCACTCTGTTGCCCAGGCTAGAGTGCTGTGGCATCAGCCTAGCTCACAGCAACCTCAAACTCCTGGGCTTAAGTGATCCTCCTGCCTCAGCCTCCTGAGTAGCTGGGACTGTAGGCATGTGCCACCATGCCTGGCTAATTTTTTCTATGTATTTTTAGTTGGCCAATTAATTTCTTTCTATTGTTATAGTAGAGACAGGGTCTTGCTCTTGCTCAGGCTGGTTTTGAACTCCTAACCTTGAGCAATCTGCCCGCCTCGGCCTCCCAGAGTGCTAGGATTACAGGTGTAAGCCACCGCCACCAGCCCAGCTAATTTTTATATATATATATATAATATTTTTTTTTTTTTTAGTTGTCCAGCTAACTTCTTTCTATTTTTAAAGTAGAGATGGGGATCTCGGTCTTGCTCAGGCTGGTCTCAAACTCCTTAGCTCAAATGATCCTCCCACCTCGGCCTCCCAGAGTGCTAGGATTACAGGAGTGAGCCACTGCACCCGGCCTGGGCTTCATTGAATCTTTTTTTTTTTTCATCATATTATGCAGGTACAAATATTGTTAGGGTTACAAATATTGCCCCTGCCCCCCGCCCTCCCCCCGATGTGTCCAATCCCCTGGTAGTGTGCGTCACACACGTTATGGAAGCATACACCCCTTTCCTCCTCTCCCCTACCGCGTGCCCGCTTCGTTGAATTTTAAAACTTGCATGTCAAAGGACACGTCAGAGACAGTGGAATATGAGAAGTCATTTACACATCATGTATGTTACAAGAATCTAGTATTTAGGGTAAAGAACTCTTACAACTCAACAATAAAAAGACAAATGATCCAGTTAAACATGGACAGAGGGTTTTAATAGGCATTTCTTTGAAGAAACGAATGGTTGGTAAAAGTGCTATCAGGCACTAGGGAGCTGCAGGCCTAGTGGGCAAGAGCTCCCTCGGGCGTGGGTAAGGCCACAGGTCACGTGGGTATTTGTGGGGCTGTGCTGTAAAGAGAACCCACGACCTATAACTGCTGCTGTCTGTTTTCTCAAGGCCTGTTTTATTACTGAACCTTCTTTTCCCCCCACAACAGTAGTAAGCGACTCCACATGAGTAAACTACTTGAAAATGATGATTTTTTTTTTTTTTTTTTTTTTGAGACTGAGTCTCACTTTGTTGCCCAGGCTAGAGTGAGTGCCGTGGTGTCAGCCTCGCTCACAGCAACCTCAAACTCCTGGGCTCAAGCGATCCTGCTGCCTCAGCCTTCCGAATAGCTGGGACTACAGGCATGCGCCACCATGCCCGGCTAATTTTTTTTCTATATATATAAGTTGGCCAAAGTTTCTTTCTATTTATAGTAGAGACGGGGTCCCCCTCTTGCTCAGGCTGGTTTCGAACTCCTGACCTTGAGCAATCCACCTGCCTTGGCCTCCCAGAGTGCTAGGATTACAGGCGTGAGCCACCATGCCCGACCAAAAACGATGATTTTTTTTTTTTTTTTTTATGTGAGTAGCAACCAAGTAGTGCCCCTTCCCTGGGGCAGAAAGGCTTAGGCAGTTGCCAGCTCAGCTTCACTGGAGAAATGAGTGTTGGTGACGATGGCAATGGAATGGTCGCTCAGGCTGAGCTGTGCATCTGTGTTTCCAGCCACCCCGATGTGCGGGCCTTGGGAGCATGGCTCTTCAGGAACCTGTGTCTTCTGTGCGAGCAGATAGAGGAGTCCTGTGAGGACAGTGACATCACCAGAGCTATGCTTTCTGGTACGTTCCTGGGTAAGATTCATTTTGACCAGTGGGCATGTCGTGTGCTGTGAAGGTCCATTGACAGCAGGACTGCCTCCCTGCATAAGTGGCTGTGGGAATCCAACGTGACAGCATCGCAGTCCGAATCTGTCCTGGTGGGTTTGTCTTCAACCTGAGTGGTGTGGAAGTTCCAGTAGCTCAGGTGTGTTTCTGCACGCCTTTCCTGTACAGTGGCCCCGCTGCGTCTGCGGCAACAGAGCCCTGCATGGCAGTAATCCCAGGGGAATGATGCCTACGATAAAAATTAAACGAGTAGAGTGGAATGTTCCATACAGGTAGCTTGTGGTTGTGTCACTTTGCAAAAGACACATTCCTTTTTCCCAAAACTTTCTTGGTAGCACGAGCTACTTACGATTCTTAAACTCCTGTAATCTAGTCCTAGGTAGGTTAAGTTTAAATTGGAGATTAGACAGAGAATCCTTTTAATTTTGGCCCTCTTGGTCCTGTTCTCTTAAGAAGGGTGAGTGTGTTTCATGCCCCAGGATGTGACGTGCCAGGTCCCTCTGTTGCTGGCCTTGGAGATGGCTGGAGGGACCATCCCCAAGACATCCTTGGGAGCCACTTCTTTGTTTAGGAGAGAAAAACTCTTGCTATAATCTTGATTCCCCTTTCAGATAGAATGGCAAGAAGACCAGTCTGGTAGTGTTGGCTGACTTGGTGCCGCCCCTGGCCTGGTCAGCCCTCAAGCCATGTGCACACACCCCTGTGAAGGATGGTCTGTGTGGGTCACAGCTGTTTGGACACTACATTATGTGTAAATACTTGGGTTTTGTGGTTTTTTTCAGGTCTCGTACAAATGTTGGTTCTGAGGGGATTTCAGAAACACTCAGATCCCAGAAGAAGTGTTGAGCCAGAAAAGATGCCCCAGGTAGGAGGAGGAGTAAAGTGAAGGGTTGGAGATTGGCCTCGTTGTAGAAATGGGCGGCACCCAGAGAGCGGTCTCCAGCCCCACCCCAAGCCTTTCGGACATATGTGTTTACTGATATGAGTTTGTACAGGTTTTGAGGGTACATGTGATATTTCATCACATGTACAGAATGTGTACCGACTAAGTCAGGGTATTTGGAACATCCATGACATCAGTATTTATCATTTCTGTGTGTCACGAACGTTCCAGGTCCCCTCTTGTAGCTACTTTGAAATATGATACACTGCACTTTAGTCACCCTACTGTGCTGTCGAACACTAGAACTTACTCCCATCTGACTGTATGTTTATGTCCATCAACCACCCTTTCTTTACTCCCCTTCCCACCCTCTGGTGTCTGTCATTCTGCTCTCCCTCCATGAGACCAACTTTCTTTAGCTCCCATGTATGAGTAAGAACACGTAGTGTTTGTTTTTTTGTATGTAGCTTATTTCACTTAACATAGTATCCTGCAGTTCCATCTGGGTTGCTGCAAATGACACGATTTCTTCCATCTTTCTTTCCTTTTTCTTTTGGCCTCCCCTCCACCCCCACTTTTTGAGACAGTCTCTCGCTCTGTCACCCAGGCTAGAGTGCCATGGCATCATCCTAGCTCTCAGCAACCTCAAACTCCTGGGCTCAAGCCATCCTCCTGACTCAGCCTCCCGAGTAGCTGGGACTACAGGTGTGCACCACCACGTCCCGCTAATTTTTAATTTTGTTTGTTTGTAAAGATGGGGTCTTGCTATGTTGCCCAGGCTGGTCTCATACCCCTGGCTGCAAGTAATCTTCATGCCTCAGTCTCCCAAAGTGCTGGGATTACAGGTGTGAGCCACTGTACTGAGCCCCTTTGCCCACTTTTTTTTTTTTTTTTTTTTTTTTTTTTTTTTTTTTTGAGACAGAGTCTCCCTTTGTTGCTAGAGTGAGTGCCTTAGCATCAGCCTAGCTCACAGCAACCTCAAACTCCTGGGCTCAAGCGATCCTCCTGCCTCAGCCTCCTGAGTGGCTGGGACTACAGGCACGTGCCACCATGCCCGGCTAATGTTTTTCTATATATATTAGTTGGCCAATTAATTTCTTTCTATTTATAGTAGAGATGGGGTCTTGCTCTTGCTCTGGCTGGTTTTGAACTCCTGATCTCGAGCAATCTGCCCGCCTCGGCCTCCCAGAGTGCTAGGATTACAGGCGTGAGCCACCACGACCGGCCTTTTGCCCACTTATTTTTTTTTTTTTTTTTTTTTTTTTTTGAGACAGAGTCTCACTTTGTTGCCCAGGCTAGAGTGAGTGCCGTGGGATCAGGCTAGCTCACAGCAACCTCAAACTCCTGGGCTCAAGCGATCCTCTTGCCACAGCCTCCCGAGTGTCTGGGACTACAGGCATGCGCCACCATGCCCGGCTAATTTTTTTCTATATGTATTAGTTGGCCAATTAATTTCTTTCTATTTATAGTAGAGACGGGGTCTCGCTCAGGCTGGTTTCAAACTCCTGACCTCGAGCAATCCGCCCGCCTTGGCCTCCCAGAGTGCTAGGATTACAGGCGTGAGCCACCGTGCCCGGCCCTTGCCCACTTTTAAGTGAAATTATTTGTGTTGTTTTTTCCCGAGTCACTTGAGTCCTTTGTATATTCTGGGAATTAGTCCTTCATCAGATGAATGGTTTACAGATATTGTCTCTTCACTCTGCTGATGGTTTCCTTTGCTTTCCAGAAGCTTTTTAGTTTAGTATAGTCCCATTTGTCTATTTTAATCTTTGTTGCCTATGCTTTTGAGGTCTTAGCTATAAAATATTTCCCGTATGTTTTCTTCTAGTAGTTTTATAGGTTTTGTTCTTACATTTAAGTCTTTAATCCATCTCAAGTTGGTTTTTTTTTTTTTTTTTTTTGAAACAGAGTCTCACTTTGTTGCCCAGGCTAGAGTGAGTGCCATGGCGTCAGCCTAGCTCACAGCAACCTCAAACTCCTGGGCTCAAGCAATCCTGTTGCCTCAGCCTCCCGAGTAGCTAGGACTACAGGCATGTGCCACCATGCCCGGCTAATTTTTTCTATATATATTAGTTGGCCAATTAATTTCTTTCTATTTATAGTAGAGACGGGGTCTCGCTCTTCCTCAGGTTGGTTTCGAACTCCTGACCTCAAGCAATCTGCCCACCTTGGCCTCCCAGAGTGCTAGGATTATAGGGGTGAGCCACCGCGCCCGGCTCTTTTTTTCCATTTATTTTTTTCAGCATATTATGGGGGTACAAGTGTTAAGGTTACATATATTGCCCTTGGCCCCCTCCCCCCTCCAGTCAGTGCTTCAAGCATGTCCATCCCCCAGTTGGTGTACACGGCACTCATTATGTATGTATATACCCATCCCCTCCCCCCCACCTGCTGGACACCCGATAAATGTTATTCCTATATGTCCATTAAGTGTTGATCAGTTAATATCAATTTGCTGGTGAGTACATGTGGTGCTCTCCCCACTGAGTATTCTTGGAGCCTTTGTCAAAAATCCATTGGTCAAGCCAGGCGTGGTGGTGGCTCACGCCTGTAATCCCAGCACTCTGGAAGGCTGAGGCAGGAGGATCACTTGAGCCCAGAAGTTCGAGGCTGCAGTGAGTTGTGATTATGCCGTTTCACTTCGGAAAAAAAAAAAAATAATTTTGCTATAAATATGTGGGTTTATTTCTGGTTTCTCTATTTTATGCCAGTGCTGTACTGTTTTGGTTACTATAGTCAGGTAGTGTGATGCCTCCAGCTTTGTTCTCTTTGCTCAGGATGGCTTCGATTATTTGGGCTCCTTTTCGGTTCCATATTTCAGGTTTACAATTTCAGCACTAGGGGCACTTAAGTCTTGATGGATTTGGTGCCTTCTGGAGAGGTAACTTGGAAATTGATCCATTGCCCAGAAATACTTAGGCATTATTTTTGATGGACTATTAAGGAATTTTAGGATTGTTTTTCTGTTTCTGTGAAAAATGACATTAGTGTTTTGCTGGGGATTGTGCTGAATCTGTAGATTGCTCTGAGTAGTACATTCCAAGTTTTTGTTTGTTCCCTTTTGGAAGTTCCTGAACCACAGGCTAATGTTTTGCTCCACACCACAGGCTGTAGGCGTTTTGTGAGGAAATCTACTTTGTTGTGATTGTGAGGTGCTCTTGAGTTTTATTTCTCCATAAGTCAGTGGATTCAGGAATGGAAATGGGCAGTCGCATCTTCTTACCCAGTTCTTCATTCCTAGAGGTCTTGAGGGTGCTGGTCTCAGTACCACGACCCAGGATCCAGGCCTGTGCCTTCTGGCTGGGGGAGGGAGAGCTCTGTGCAGTGGTCTGGGCTAAGACAGGCCTGTAAGAGCCAGTGTCCTGCCCAGCCCCAGGTCTCAGCCTCAGGCCATGTGGGAGCAATCGTGATGTGTCACTAGGGAGGATTCCAGAAATTTCTGCCTCTTCACTGTCTTGGTCTCCTTGGTGTTGGGATAATTTCTAAGTCTAAGAGGAAATTTTAAAAAGTGGACCTCTTTTAAAGTTAATTTCTTATTTTACTTTAGGATAACAAGTAATTCTCTTGTATGTTGCGAGCACATGACTGCCTGGAAATACAAAGTGATGGTGATTTACGTTCCGTTTTGACAGGTCGCCCTGGATGTGCTGCAGAGGATGCTGACCTGTGAGTTAATTCTCCGCCCAGATCACTTGTGGCCATTCTAGCAGTTTCTTGCCTTTTCATTCAAAGTGTTTTGCCCGTCTGCCTGACTGTGTGGATTCCACCCTCCACTCTATCCTGCCTGTCAGTTCCTAATGGCTTTAGATTGAACATGCAGAGCAGTGATGTGAAGTGACAGCATTTTAACCTGTGGTTAGCAGGGAAGTGTTTTGTTCTGTCTGCATGTTTTGATTAACTTTAAAGGCTCAAAGATTTCAGTGGTACTGAGGGCACTTAGAAGTCTTGATGAACGCAGTGCCTTCTGGGGATGCAATTTAGAAATTGCCCAGAAGTTCTCTGTTAGGGACTGTTTTCGAAGGACACGTGCTGATGTTGTTTTCTGTTCCCGGCTTCCGTCGTCAGTTGCCCTGGATGCTCTGGCTGCCGGCGCACAGGATGGGTCCCCCTCGCACAAGGTGGTGACGTGCTGGTACGTCCCGGGGGCAGGACTACCTGGGGCGCATGGGGAGCTTGTTCCTGCTGCATGAGAGACCCAGGGCATTTTAAACTCTTCCAAGTGTTAGCAGCTGCCTCCTGAGCACTTTCTCTGCCATTCGTGGTAACAGACGGCCGCTGGGAACCCTGGGAGTATGTTCTGCTCAGCCTCCTCCCTCTGCAGATGAAGTGGGATGCCAGGCACTCTCCTGGGCTATCCTATCTACCTCTGGAATTCTTGCACTCCTGGTCCCAGGGGTGGGACCCCAAGAGTCATTGCAAACCTTCCTCCCACCGAGTATGCCCAGGTGGCGGCCTCCCTCACCGTCCCCGCATTCGATCTGTGTGCTGTGGCCTCCCTCCTTCCCTGCTTCATTCCTGCCCTCTTGGCCCACCTTTCTGGAATACATTGCAGTTACACATCTTCCTGGGTACCCTCCACCTACTTAGATTGCTCAGTGGTTGTGGCTTTGCCACCTTTGTTTCTCTCCTGATAGCTCTCTGGAGACGTGTGGATGGGAAGGTGGGAGGGGAGGCGTCAGGGCTTGGGGAAAGGTTGGGTTTGGGGGAAGGTGGATGCTGGGTTTGCTTCAAACTAAGGTGGGTGGGGACCTTGAAGTCTAGTCTTGGAGCCAGGAGAATCCCCACCCTTCCCGAGCCCTTTCAGTCTTCTCATTCTGTATTTATCTCCACCTCCTTTCTTGTCCCCCACAACTACTTCAGTAGTGCTCCATTAACCGTCTTGTACAATTCAGTACTTCTATTAAAGCAGTGTGTAAAATACTGCATTGTTCTCTGAATCTTTGCGTGTGTGTGTCAGTCAGCTCACTGCTGTAGCGAAGTACTAAAGTCTGTGGCTTGTGAAGCAGGTGACTCTTGCAGCTGTGGAGGCTGGAAGTTGGGAGGTTGGCTGCTGTGATGGGTTCTGGTGAGGGCCTCCTTCCAGCATGCAGAAGGCTGCCTTTTCCTGTGTCCACGTGTGTGGAGAGGGACAACCACTCTCTGCTATCTCTTCTTTCCAGGGCAGTGACCTTATCACGGAGGCCCCACTGCCACAAACTCATCTAATCTTAATTGCTGTCCCACCTCCAGACACCGTTACATTGGGAATTAGGGCTTCAGCATGGGGATTTTTCTAGGATACAGTTCAGCCTGCATCAGGGTGCTTGTTTCTATAACCTGGGTAACTAGATTGCTCAAACTCCCTCTCCAGAGAAGCTCTTTCTACTACGTTTGCAGGTTCAGTGTATTCAGTGCACACATACGTGGCGATATAACATCCACAGATTCTCCAAAGAAGTTTTTCAGTCATACTCTGACTCAGATCATCACACACAACCCTGTGCTGAAAGGTAGGTCCTGGTGCTGAAGCCGCGGAACTGCTGCCCACTTTGGGACTGTTCTTCCCTGTTGCCACAGTGCAGCTTGAATGGGGAGAGGCCAGGGGCTCTCGGCAGCTTTTTTAGCTCTGTCCTCAACCAGAGCTTGGGCCCCGAAGCATGTGGACAAGGTTTGAGGATCTAAGATGCCTTGGTCATGAAGGACACTTGATTACAAAATGTCCTTTCATTTGAAAGGAACACATTCTTACGAAAAAATCCAGAAGTAAAAAAGAGGAGACAGAAGAAGTGTCACCGAAATAAAAATATCTTTAATGTGTAGCATTTCTGCTGGCCTTTTCTCCCATCCAAATACTGACCAGGCCCGGCTCTGCTTAGCTTCCAAGACCAGATGAGATTGGGGTGTTCAGGTTGTATGGCTATAGACTCTTCTGGCCTTTTTCTAAACAGATTTTTTTTTTTTTTTTTTGAGACAGAGTCTCACTTTATTGCCCAGGCTAGAGTGAGTGCCGTGGCGTCAGCCTAGCTCACAGCAACCTCAAACTCCTGGGCTCAAGCCATCCTACTGCCTCAGCCTCCCAAGTAGCTGGGACTACAGGCATGTGCCACCATGCCCGGCTAATTTTTTCTATGTATATTAGTTGGCCAATTAATTTCTTTCTATTTATAGTAGAGATGGGGTCTCACTCTTGCTCAGGCTGGTCTCGAACTCCTGAGCTCAAACGATCCGCCCACCTCGGCCTCCCAGAGAGCTAGGATTACAGGCTTGAGCCACCGCGCCCGGCCTCTAAACAGATTTTTTAAAAACATAGTTATTGTACTGTAAATACCATGATTCTGGTTTTTTTTTTTTTTTTGGAGACAGAGTCTCGCTTTGTTGCCTAGGCTAGAGTGAGTGCCGTGGCGTCAGCCTAGCTCACAGCAACCTCCAACTCCTGG
>VSMD01031929.1:0-85155 GCA_008750895.1 Mirza zaza | reverse complement strand
ATTACCCAGCTATTCAGAAAAGGCTGTTAAAAGAAAGTTAAAGATAAAATTGAGGTATCTGACTCAAATTCTGCTTAAAAAATTTTTTAAACCAAAAAACTCTTTACAACCATCTACTTTTTTTATTTGTGATTTTTCTTTATTTTTTTAAATTAATTCACTGAAATTCAAATTCATGTAAATTATGATTTCTTAATTATCTTATGATTTATTCTGTAAAAATTATGTTGCTTAAAATTTTTTCACAAAAATGTAATCCATATTGTCTACAAAAAAAAAATTCCTCAGAAGGTATAAATTGAAAATTTTGCTATATTTAGAACATAGTTCTTGTAAATGATTCCATCTTGCTGCAAAAATTTTAGAAATAATACTTGTTAAACAGATTTGCATATAATTAAGCATATCTATCTATATATATACATACATATGGATTAGTTTATTTTTAAATGCAGGTTAAAAGTAGAAATTATGAATTCAATTACTGTGTAAATAAATGGCAATACTAAAAATATTCTTGGTAAAAAATGAAGTAGATTAGTCACAAATCTAATGATGATTGACTTAAACATAAAAACCAAAGTGGTAATTTTTATTAATTGATTATTGGTCTTTGAAAAACAAACAGTTTTAAGTATTTTATTTTTATAAATTATTATTTTTCAAATTATGTTTAAAACTTACAACGTAATTATTTGAATATAAAACTTACATCAATTTTTAGTCTGTAAGAAAAATGTCATTTCACACTATTTTTGCAATGCTGTTATTTATATTGATAGTGAGACATATCTTTTAATTCAACTAGATTTTTAAGCTATTTCTTATTATTGATTTCCCCAAAATTACCTTTTATTACATATCTATTTTTTGTCAAATACATTAAATCCATGCATTTTTCGCAAATTATCACAGCACCCAGAATGCTCAATATTATCATTTCAAATAGACATTAAAAACTGAGACACTAAGACATTAAAAACCGTATACATATTCAAAATCGAAAGTCAAGAATGTAGTCTAGATTAAACCTAGGTTCCACTAATTCCAGTACTCATGGGTGTTTTACAATGTAGTGGAGTTTACCTTGTTCGGTTGACACTCAGTGATTTGTGAACACCCTTGAAATCATCAGCACATTTTCATGCATTTCATTTTTGGGAGATGAAAGTCTCCCAAAAATCACCTTTTTGGTTTTTATGTTTAAGTCAATCATCATTAGATTTATGACTAATCTACTTTATTTTTTACCAAGAATTATTTTATTTTATTTATTTATTTATTTTTTTGAGACAGAGTCTCACTCTGTTCCCCGGGCTAAAGTGCTGTGGCAAACAGCCTAGCTCACAGTAATCTCAAACTACTGGGCTCAAGCAGTCCTTCTGCCTCAGCCTCCCAAGTAGTTGGGACTATAGGAATGTGCCACCATGCCTGCCTAATTTTTTCTATATATTTTTAGTTGGTCAATTAATTTCTTTCTATTTTTAGTAGAGACGGGTCTCGCTCTTGCTCAGGCTGGTCTCGAACTCCTGAGCTCAAATGATCCACCCGCCTTGGCCTTCCAGAGTGCTAGGATTACAGGCGTTAGCCACCGCACCGGCTCAAGAATTATTTTAGTATTGACTTTTATTTACATGGTAATTAAATTCATTGTATTTCTTGAGAATAGAAAATTCCAAAAATAAAGACAAAGTATTTTAGATATAAGAATTAGAGTCCTATTACTTTGCAAATTAAAAGAATATTGGTGAGGTAAAGAGCTGGGCAGATGGGTTCCACATGAATTAAAGGTGCTTCGGAAGAGAAATCATCTCAAATCTTGCCTTTCTTTGCTGTCATGACATAAAGGCGAACCATTTATACAGTGTACTGTTAGGTGTGATGAAAAATGGATTATTTTTAACAATTGCAAATGTTTGACACAATGGTTGGATAAAGATGAAGTGCCAAAACACAGTCCAGAACCAAATATCTGTCAAAAAAGCTAATGGTGTCTGGTGGTCCAGTGCTGGTATTTTCCACTACAGCTTCATGAAACCTGGTCAATCAATTACAGCAGATGTCTACTGCAACCAAATGGATGAAATGATGAGAATGCTCATGATTAAGCAGCCAAGATTGGTCAATATAAACAGGCCAATCCTCTTGCGAGACAACACTGGACCACACGATGCACAAACAATGGTGCTCAAACTACGGCAGCTGGATTTGGAAACTCTCTGTCATCCACTGTATTCATCGGGCCTTGCACCAACTGACTAGCACTTCTTCTAGGCTTTGGACCACTTTTTGCAAAGAATAATATTAAATTCTCAACAAGCTGTGGAAAACGCCTTTCACAATTTCATCGTCACTCACCCTCCAGGCTTTTTGGATGCTGGCATAAATAGGCTACCATTAAGGTGTCAAAACTGTGTTGATAGTTTAGGTGCATACTTTGATTAATTGCACTGCTTCTTGTTTGAGATATAATAAACTACACTTTTGATTCAGAATAGGACATTTCATATTGAATAACAATATATTTTTAAAGGGATCTCAGGATAAATCCACCTCTGTACAAAACTTGTACTAATGTCAAGAAATGAGGAGTGCCAAAAATCTCTCTTGTATTAACAAGCTCAGGAGACAACATAAAAGTTGTTTAGTATACCTTCATTTTTCTTTTTGGTTTTTCTCACTTGAAAAACAGTATTTTTGATGTATGCCTGAAACCATAATACAAAGTGTTTATAATATTCAGCAAAAAATTTAAATATCTATCTAATGTTGCCTTTATTTAGTGTAATAATATACTTTATAAAAATAACATCTATTATATAACTATTACATAGCATTATATATGATATATTGTATAAATATTAATATTATATAATATGAATTTTCTTTTATTTGCCTACTTATAAAATTTAAATGACCACTATATGTTAGGTGAGTAAAATAGAATATTTTGAAATATATTGGAAAATATATCCATATTTTACATATTATCTATAAGTATACAATTAGTTATTCATGTACATACATACATATATGGACAATTCTCCATGATAAATTTGTTATTTGAAGTACAGTCATGCATTGCTTAATGCCAGAGATCTGTTCTGAGAAAAGCATCATCGCTGTGTGAATATCATAGAGTGTACTTAAAACAAACCTAGTGGGTATAGTCTACTATACATATAGGCTATATGGTATAGCTTACTAGTGCTAGGCTATAAACTTGTACAGCTTGTTGCTATACTGAATACTGTAGGTTATTATATCACAATGATAAATATTTGTGTATCTAAAAATCTAAATATAGAAAAGGTACAGTAAAAATATGGAATTATAATCTTATGGGATTACTGTCCTATATGTGGGTCATCATTGACCAAAACATCATTATGCAGTGCATGACTGTAGTGCTATTTGCCCAGCATTTTATCAGAATGAAACTAAATTTATCTAATGAGATTCTCTATAAATACCTTGAGGAATTCTGTGTTTGTATATGCTAATATTAATAGAGAAATGTATATGCTTATCCGTCTGTCATAAAACTGATAAAGTTTTAGATAAATAGGACATTATAATGAATCATATTAATTTTTAAAAATTAATACAAAAAAATAAATTGATCTTTGAAATAAAATGTAGAAATTAAGATTCCCTGTCATAGGTTATATAGAGACATATTTACTATCTTCTCTAAGGACTGTAATACACTCTTTCAAGGAGGCTAATTTTTAATGGCAATTATCTCACCATTAAGTATTGTTATGTAATAATTTGTAATCTCTACACAAAAACTTTGAAAAGTGATGAAAAGATAGTTTAGTAACATCAGTTTCCATGTAAATATCTTACAGGTTAAGAGTCTACTGTGGGCATATGCTATACTAGAAACTGTCTTGAGATATTATAAAAACAAGTTACTGTATGCTAATTCAATGCTTCATGAAAGTAAAAAGTTAACTTCTTATATGCAATGTTTTTTAGATTTGAGACCTGAGGTTAGAATCACAAACTTAGAATTCCACCTGATTTTATGAGTAATTATTAATAATTCACCATTTTTCATTTTTATGTGATTTTCTCTTTTAATACAATGTGAAGTTCTGATCCCTATCTTCCAGGAATATTCAGTGTATAAAATTATGCCTGGAGACCTGGAGAATATCTATTTAATTTAGTTGTACACTTGGGGTTCTTGGTGATGAAGAAAACCCCTTTTATTTTAGAATAGAACACAGATTTAATAGGGAGGATGTCTTAACAAGTCAATTCCTTTCCTAAATAATCATTATATTTTCTAATAAATGCATTAACCATTAACTTTCTTAAAACAATAACTAAATCCAGACTTATACTCTCCAAAGCTCAATAAATATTCTTATTTATTGGATAAACTTGAAGTAATTACCACAATTTCAAAATCTCAATAGAAATAGTTGAAACAAGAAGGCATCCTAAAAGTGCTGGTAATCAACCAAATATTTTATTACTTAACATAAAAATTAATATTCTTTGCACATATTTTGATTATATTCTGCTATTTTTCTAATTTTATAAACAGTTTTGGCCGGGCTTGGTGGCTCACGCCTGTAATCCTAGCACTCTGGGAGGCCAAGGCGGGCGGATTGCTTGAGGTCAGAAGTTCAAAACCAGCCTGAGCAACACCCCGTCTCTACCAAAAAGAGAAAGAAATTAATTGACCAACTAAAAATATATATATGAAAAATTAGCCGGGCATGGTGGCACATGCCTGTAGTCCCAGCTACTTGGGAGGCTGAGGCAGTAGGATCACTTGAGCCCAGGAGATTGACGTTGCTGTGAGCTAGGCTGATGCCACGGTACTCACTCTAGCCGGGGCAACAAAGTGAGACTCTAAAATAAACAGTTTTAGGATTATAAGAAGTTTCTCTTTTCCAATCTATAATTTCCTCCTACTTATATTTATATTTGATGTCAAGACTGATACACAGATTCAGACAGAAACTGCCAATTCTTTAAAGCCAAATTAAGTTAATTTGTTATAGGTTAAAGGTTAAAGGTTCAGAATCTCTCACTTTAAAAAATGTTCTAAGAATGATAAAGAATAAAAACCAATAATAATAAAATACTGGTCTAATATGTCAATCGATGTGGGAGAGTCTCCCTAACTGGCATTCTCCATTGAAACTAGTACTTCAGCTGAAAGGAGGCAGACATCACATTCTATGTCTCTTTTATCCATAGATTTTTCAGAAAGTGTATAAGAAACCAGATTTCCATTCAGTGAATACTCGAGAGCTTCATACTTGAAGACACTTTCACTGATTTGGTGTGAACAAGAAAGGCAAGGACAGAAACTAAACAAGTAGTTGTAGGTGTTCTTTTCAGTCTTTGTAAGTGTACAGCAAGAGGATCTTATGTGGTCTAGGGGCTCAGATAATACTTCCCTGATGTATTGATATTTGAGGAGAGGATTAAAGGATGAATAGACATTAGCCAAGAAATTATGTGGTAGAAGAACATCCCAGATAGAGGAAACAGCAAGAGCCAAGACACAGTATCCAGACACCAGGGCAAGTTTGGGAATATGAAAGAAACTCAACAGGGCAGAGTGAACCAAAGGGAGAGGGTATAGGATAAAGGAGGAGAGAACACCTTTGTAATGTAGGCTTCAAGCCAAGGAAATTGGTCTTTATGCTAAAGACAATAAGAAGTCATTAAAAGGCTTTGAGGAAGGGATTATAAGGACGTTTAAATATTTTCCCTGAAATTTGATAACTTGAGTCTATAAAACAAATTGATAATATACAGATTAATGGGGGGAAAAGGCATAAAAATTTGTTATGTGCACACTTGTTTACAGGAGTCACACAAAATATTATAGCCCAAAGAAATGGCCAGATGGTTAATGTTTTTATGCCATCATGGGTTTATAGAAAGAATAAGGACTTAAGAGTGTGGCAAAACAAGTCATCTAGTAAGACAGGCTATGGGAAGGAAGAAGAGGAGGGAAACCATGAAGCACAAGTGTAGTGGTCTTGTGCAGATTAAACCTCACAGGTAACATTCCTCAGAAAGAATAGATGGTACCTTTGGTAAATGTTTTCCTGTCAGACCTTAAATCATGTCAGACTCTCAGTTAATAATTCCTAGATCTGGACAAAGGGTGAGGGGGTCTGCTCAGAGAACACCTGTTTGCATTTGTTCTTTTTATTTTTATTTTTTTTATTTTTTTATTTCGGCATATGATGGGGATACAGATTTTAAGGTTTCAATAAATGCCCTTTCCCCCTCTCCCCCCATAAGTCTGAGTCTCCAGCATGACCATCCCCCAGACGGTGCACTTCTCACTCATTATGTATTTGTTCTTTACTTCACTCTATTTCCTCTACAGATGTAAATCTCCTTCACAAAAGGTAGCTTTGCAGGCTATTCTTGACTGTCTGTAAGCCCTCTGAATAACCATCTCAAAATATGTCAAAGAAGTGGCAGGAAATAGTTTGGTGTTTTTTTCAGGAGTGACAATAGGTTGACATGTTAAAAAGATTTCTCTGTCTCAATCAAGGAAAATGAATTAGAGGTGAGAAAATGTATGTACAAATAGATACAGGAAATGTAGTTAGAAAGATGGCCATGAGTCAAGGGGAGAGATAAAGTAGCTTTTACCAGAATGATAACAATGATGATGCAGAGACATGGAAAACTATTGAAACTTTTGGTAGGCAGAATTTACATAATTTTTTGATGTCTTGAGGATTGGGATGAAGGAGTAAGGGATAAACTGATGCAATTCAGTTTTTCTATAAGGGAATCACTTCACAGATATAAAATTAATATAAATGTGGTTAAATATTTCATGGGTTTGGAAGTTACAATTACAGGTAAAATATTTATAATCTACCATTACATTGTAAAAGTAGAGATGACAGAAGCTAGCAAATGGAAGTAAAAAGGGGAATTTGTTACTTTCACTTGCTAAAAGATCTAGGTTTCTCCTAACAAGAAATAAAAGTAAATATGTTGCATAAAGTTACAACACAGACCTAGTGACACAATTATAACATGAAAAAGGAAGAGATTTGGGCAAGAAGTAAATAATTGATGCCAATAATTACTTTATATAATAAATAGAAACAGAAACATATTGCTTAGTGATATAGATTAAACACCTTTAAACATCAGAGGGGTAAGACTGGTAGATTTGAAAGTGGATCCTTGCCATTCATTATAAACGTTCTTGTTATATGTTACATTTAATAATCATGTACATGTATCACTTATCACTTTCATATATTCTTTTAATCATATGGAATTTTAAAAATAAAAATACATGAGAATTTTAAGTGGTAATTATTTTATAGTCTCTTTAGATCTAATGGTAGAAATTTTTTATCCTATATGTTTAAGAGAGAATTGTATTTTCATCCTTGTCTTTCAAAAATCCATTTATCAGTACTATTAAATGTATCATATCTTCTTTTTCATATGATATATTATTACAACTAATAGAAACTTTGTCATGTCATCATTTTTTGACCTTGCCAGCTTATGCATAATGTGTGTAGTTATTTCTACATTTTTCTGCATCATTCAGTTTATAGCAACCCCACAGCACCAAACAGCTAAAGTTAGCTTTTGTGTCAGAAATATTCAATAGATATTTTGCTCAGTGAATAAATTATTTCCATTTTTAGTTTCATTTAATTTAAAAATATTAATTGACAAATAAAGATTGAATATGTATACATAAAACATCTAACATCTAGTTTATTTCATTGTCCAACTACCACTAGGTAGCTTCTTCATAGAGTAGTCTGTTATTTTTATTTCTTCATATCACTTGGAAGTGATATTTTCATACATTCTTGCAAGTCTCGTTAGGTGCGAAAGAAACAGACAAAAAGATACAGTTCCTATTTTTGAAGTTTTGTACTCTAACAAAGATTACTACCTAATTTCTAAATTCACTGGCCACTGTTCAGTGCCTCTTTTCTTAGGACATATTCCTTTTGACCACCCACCCTTGAAACTTTATTCTTCTTTGGACTCTACTAATTATGTTTTTCTGGTTATGCTCTCGCATCTTGCTGGTTACTAACAATACCCTTAACATAATCAACCTCCATGACCCAACTGCTTTTAAAATTTGTATTCTACTGTTTGCCTCTTCTCCTCACTTGACATATCTTCCCTTTTAGTAATTCCTTAGTCATTGATGACGTGCATATTTCCTTCTCTGAGTGCCTGACCTACATATAAGCATTAGGAAGTATCATGGGCGTCTTAAACTTAACTTGCCAAAACCTGAATTTATTTTCTTACTCAAGCATGCTTCCTTATGTCCTCAGATAACACAGTACTTGGCATATCACATAGTAGTGGTTCTGAAATTTTAGTGTATAGAGGGCCTGTTACAACACAGACTGCTGAGTCCAAATTGTAGTGTTTCTGATTCAGTAGGTCTGGTTGGCAATTGTGAATATGCATTTCTAACAAGCTCCCAGGTGATACTGCTGGTTTGGCAATCGCACCTTGAGAACCATTAGCACATAACAATTATTTAATATTTGTTAGTTCAATAATTACCATGAGTCGATGGGTGATTAAGACAGTAATATAGGCTCAAAAATCAAACTTAATGTGATTAAATGACAAATATTCATAGAAATTTAAAACTTTAGTCTGAAAGAACAAGGAAGATCATTCACTCTAACATTCTTCTATTGTAAATTAATAAACTGGGGTCTAGAGGTGTTAAATGACTTGTGTGAGGAAAAATAATTAGATTCAATCCATGCTGAGTTTCCATAAAAATAACTGTATATGTAACAATTATATTTAGTGACTCAAGGATAACTTCCAATTTTTAAGACAGAGATAGTTCAGATTACGTTTTCCCTATATGAGTAGGCCTTTGCCTACTCACAAACATCAATTACCCAAAAATGAATAAATTACTATTAATACTAAGTTTTAATGTTGCTCCTCATACCCCTGAAATAGATGGTAAAGAAAGGAGAAATCTAGAGCTCAATGTGTTGATTAAGTTATAGATTCTCAACACTCCAAGCATATTGGGGCAAGCAGCATGCTGAGGAAAGAACACAGATATGACTTGACACCTACTTGTCCTAAAGAAAGGTTAATCCTTTATTTGGCCAGAACTGATAGCATATCCATCTATGGATACCAGTGAATGTCAAAATTGTGGCAGTCCTGTTGTCAAGTTGTTTTCCTATTTGCAAAGTTTGGAAGTTTGACAGGATTCACCAGACTCCACCATACCCATTTGAGGCTTTTATTTAAAGGCAAAGAATAAGATGCAGCAAAAGAGAGAGAATACAGACAAGTATCAGAAGTGCAAGACCCTTGCCACTGCATGAGTTTCATTTTTCCTGTGTGCCCAATTTTAGGAAACTAGAGTATTCTGAGTTTCTTCTGGCTTGAACCAATGAGATCTATGCAAGGAATGTTAGTTTTGAATGATCTTAGAAATAAAGCTGTCATTGGCTCTTTATTTTTTTTTCTTTTTTTATTTCAGCATATTATGGGGGTACAAATGTTAAGGTTACGTATATTGCCCATGCTCCCCCTATCCCCTCAATCATTGGCTCTTTAAATCATCAAGCCAGACTAGTCAAACCAGGTGGGCTAGTTGCAAACCATTAGTGCAGAAACTAACCTTAGGGGTCTCCAGTGGAGCTTCAGACCCTAAACTACACCACAAAGCCCATGGCTCTCTTTTTTAGCTAAGAGTAACTATCATAATTAAGTTACTTCAAAGAGGTATATATATGCCTGCAGGCTTTAAATACTTTAGGGAACAGTCTGGTTACCAAATAAAGGAAGTCTTGTGACAAAATAGTATTTCCTTTGATGTTACTAGTCTCCAAAAGGGAATGTCTAAACAATATGCATAAGGAAAGTATGTAGGAAAAAACAGAGGAAATACAATAGAATGGGTTGCTGTGTCTCATTAGATAGGTCTGCTATCATTTACCAATTACAATTATAGTAATTATGGATAAGGATTCAAGAAAGCCATATCTTCTGGTCAGAGCTCTATTATTAGGAAAAGATTTGAGAAAATCTTTTCCATATATAATATACGAAGTGTGTTTACTTAAGGAAAGAATCTTATTCCAGTATCTTTGTTTGTTATATGCCCAATATAGTACTTCATATTCCAGTATCTTTATCCAGTTTTATTACTTACTTTTTTACTCGTACTTAATTATATTATCTGTACAATGAAACTAATTTTTAGAATCTAATTATTTTAATAATTACTAATGTTTTAATATTTTAATAATTATTTTAGTTGAAAATGTGGTCTTCTGACCACCTCCATTAGAAACACTTAAGGGATACTTCTCAAACTTTAATATACATATTATATAGTATATGAGAGTCATTGGGGAATCTTTTTAAAATGTAGATTCTGATTCCATAGGTCTGGGGTGAGGACTGAAATTCTCTCTTCTAATAGGCACCCAGGTAATACCCAAGCTCCTATGATTCTGCCGAATTCACAGAAGTGATTTGAAAAAACAACAACTCTGTGTGTATGTGTAAATAAAAATAGGCAGATACATCAATAGAATAACAATCAAGTTTAAGAACTACTTGCTTAAATAAACTTCAATGTCTAACTTACTTACAGCTACAGTATTATATAGATCTAGTCTCACCCTGATATTCCCCTAAATCCTAAATTGGAAGCCTGATATACTCTTGAACTTCTCAGTATTTTATAGGCATCTGTGTTGTTTAAATATCTCTGATTTGCAAAATGCTGCCAAGCCCTCTGCCTCTAGATTTAAAATTTAATTAGATTCTGATCTTTTGCTGGGTCTAAGTTAAGTCCTTTATACTATCCAGAGGTACAAGATTCTTCCCCAAATGAAGAGCTACACAGATAAAAGGTAGAGGTAGTTTTATTAGAATTCAACTAAAAATTATAGCATCACACATTTTTTTTTTTGCCCTCATATTGGCTATTTTGGAACTATACCCTTAAATTCACTCTGAACTCCTTTCATCCTCTCTACAACATCACAGTTTTTTACAGGAAATGTTTACCTAAATAAAATGCCTTATACACTATGTGACACAGAGTACATACTTTAGAACCTAGTAAATTATTTCCTTCTCTTCAAGAATTTCTTCTTTTTGTTACTGAGTATTCAAATATTATTGACTATAGTACAACAAAGTAATGTGATGATTTCTCATTCAGCCTAACAATGTTTTTTCTTATTTTTCTTTTTCCTTTCCTTACAGTATAAGCAAGTGGAACAGTATATGTCATTCCATAAATTACCAGCTGATATGCGTCAGAAGATACATGATTACTATGAACACAGATACCAAGGCAAAATTTTTGATGAGGAAAATATTCTCAGTGAACTCAATGATCCTCTGAGAGAGGTAAGATTTATTGTTCCCAATCTCCATGGTTCATGTTAATTGTTTATGTTCTTTTTTCATGGGAAATCTTCTAGTCCATGTTATGACATTACTCAAAAGAAAAATCAGAACTAAATGTTGAGATATCTTTTTTGGTCCTTATTCTCCTATATGCTCTTCTTATATACAATCTTTTGTTAAAAAAAAAGGTACTGAAAATTGATTTTATAATTGTTAGTCTCAAAACTGTTCTATTTTTTGCATTCCTGGCTCTTAAAATTCTTTCTGGTGGCCTCATTGTTCATATCCTCTCCATCTTTTTCTCTCTTGTGCTTATTGAACTGATTCTTCGTCTTCTTTTTGATTTCTATTCTCCTTCCCATCTTCATTTTCCATGATTTTCCACTGGATCCTGATCACAGAGTGACCTGCTGCATGCAATCCATTTCCTATTACCTCACTGAAACACTTTGTAACATCAATAACCACCTATTTCCTTTGCATCCTCCTTCTGTCCCTCCCTAGAAATCTTCTTCCCAGTAAAATGTTCAGATCACTCCTAGACCAAACGAGAATGTTCTTGGTTATTCATATTTCTTACACTGCTTTTTTGCTCTCTTCCGTTTTACCACCTATCTTCTCAAAAAACTTCTACATTCACTGAATTCTGGTTTGCTCTTAACTTCTTTACCAAAATTGTTCCCTTGCCAGTTATCAATGATCTATTAATCATCAATCCTTGGAGCTGTTGGTGGTGCTTTTTTTCCTGCTGATAAAACACATTCTAGATCTCTTTTTCGGGTTTAACAGTGAACCGCTACTGCTATTAGCTTTCAGTCTGTATCTTAGAATTTATTTTATTTTATTTATTTCACCTCATACTTCAATTCTATGAATTTGAGCTCTAAGTTCCTTCCCACATACTCCATTTTCTTAAAACTCTCCTACTATCTCCTGGCCTTACATATGTAGTAAGCTATGTAATAAAGTCACTATCTTCCGTCACTAAGCCATTATCTTTTAAAGTCTCTCTGTACATTTTTTAGTCATTATTTCAAGTCACTTGGAATGTAAAATTTCAGTCCTGTTTTTTCTCCTTTTGTGCCTTGCCAATCCCCAAATGCTATCAATTCATTTTGGTCAACATCTGCGTGTCCTGTATTCTATCCCACTGCCACACTCTAACCTTGCACTTCTCATGTGGACTATTTGCGCTGTCCCCTTAGTTTGCCTTCTGGATTTTGGTATGATTTATCTGACAATTTAAAACACCACTGCCAGATTAGTGTTCTTTTATGTACATAAGCTAGTAATTTCTCTGCTTAGAAACTTTCATTTTTTATGTTACAAGTTAAATCAAATATAGAATCTTAAGGCTCATATATCAGCCCTTCTGGGCTCTGACTCCAGCTAAACTCCAGCTTTCCTTCCCTCACTGCCTCACTTGTTGCAAAGTGGCCTACATCCAAGCTGTGCAAAAATTGATTATATCATAATTTCTCACCTTTGCATCATGTGTTTTCCAGAAATGTCTCTCATCTGTTGGGGAAAATCTAGTTCAAATGATACCTCTTTATTTCTACCTTTCTTGATAAGATATCAGACTGGATCTGATCTCTCTTTCTTCTGACCACCGGTGCACTTAGTCCATAAGTGTGCTACTTATCCATCCTGGCCATTCTATCATTATTTTTTCACATTTGTTTTCTCTACTTTTGTCTTGAAAGTCCTTTAAAAGCAAGGGCCATTTAATCTATATTTTAATTTTTTACTTAAAAAATTTAGCATGAATTTAAGTAACTCAAATGTTTTCATTCCAACCAATGTTTTGACCATTTATAACCTTTTCTAAATGTCTGTACCCATTAAAAGCGTTTGGAAAGCCATACGATATCAGTTAAGAGTTCTAAAAATAAAAGAGACTAAGTGTCTGCTACTGATTAGCTTATTTTCCTTACAAAATCCTCAATCAAATTAGAATGTATAAATTGTTTTGCTTTGGGAGATATAATTCAAACATTTTGTATTTTTTTAAGAAGAAAGTAAAATATCATTTGTTTAAAAAATATATGAATATGATTTACCTTATCCATTTTTGGAAACACAGAATTTGATTTAAATCCAAATTTTCTTCACTAAAAGGCAGAAGAAGCTTAGGACACTACAACCAGTTTGGGTTCTCAAGGGCCTGGAGGAATTCAATGGTAACATGGGGTAGATCATAGCAAGGAGACAGAAGTAATTCAAGAGACAGTAGCAGGGAGAAATATCAAATCAAAAGATAAGAAGATAAGATAAAACTAAGGATATATTACAAGAAGGTGGGGAAAAGTTAGGATTCCAGGATAAAATCTCATAGAGGGAATACAAAAAATCAACAGAACAAGAGAGTATAAAACTGAACCCTAAGAAATTGTACCCTTAAATGAGAAGTATTCCTCTGTGCTGAAAATTCTCAATGTAATATAAAATAAGGATAACCAGAAATTTTTCTGTATTGTGTGTTTTATTAGCTATCTTTCCTCTTGCTGCAATGTAACTTACAACTGATCTTGTATAGAAAAATATTCACTTTTCATTTTTATCCACACCCACAGACAAACCTCCCATTTCCTCAATTTGGACAAACATTATATCACTAAATTATGACCAGATTTTTCATTATATATTTGAATGCCATAGTGCAGGCTCTCAACATGTTTTACCTTGACAGCCAAAGTGCATTTTCAACTTTTCTCCCTGGCTTTAATTTCAGGTAGCTTAAATGCCTCCCATCACAGGGCTACCATATTGATTGATATAAAACTCAAATTTGACAATGTCATTCTCTTACAACCAACCCATGACCTACCAGCCCCTGCAGGAAAAAGCACAAGCTCCTTAACATGACACAGACTCTTCATGGCCTTCCTTCTATCTTCATTTCTTCACATGAGTGTTTCATTAATAGAGTATTGTTGATAATTTCCTGGAAAAAAAAAATGCTGATTGCCTCTTTGCTTTTCTTCATGCCACCCTCTCTATCTTCAATCCTTTCTATTCTATTCTTACCTACTACTTTCCAGTAAACACTCTTACCAGGCCTTACCTTTTTCATAAATTCTCCCTGGCCACTCTGTCTCTATCACAGTATTTATCATTTGTTAGTTTATTATTTACTTCAAGACTAGGAGCTTATTGAGTATAGAAATTGTGTCTTAATATTCTTGTATCTCTAGTGACCAGCATGTAGTAGGAACTCATGAAATATTTACTAAGTGAAAAATCTTCTTTAAAAGAATTATGAATGAAAACCAGAGTAAGAATTGTGGCTGCTTAATAAAAGTAAAGATCCTAGGAGTGGAAGCATCAAATGCTCAGACACTTAACACCTTATAAATGTGAAAACATTGTTTCTCCATTTGCTTGCCTGCTCTTCAGCTTTTGCTTATTTGATATCAGGATCATGCAAAAGTCTAAATTTAATGTACTGAGTTAAGACTTTATTTGAAGGAAAGAAAACGAATAAAATAGGAAAGTAAGGAAAGATATGAACGAGAGATAATAAAAGCATTAGTAAAATAAAACTTGTGTCTAAAAAATCCAGACATGTTTTTTTGAAGAAAAATTCAATAAGAACAATGAGAAATATATCTTTCTCCTTATCAAATTTGAGCACTGCATACCTGCTATATTCAAGTCATAGTGATAGACCACAAGAAATACCTAAAAAAAAATAGTAAGACAAATCATTCCACATTTCAAAAGCTTTATTTCACTTAGGAGATGAGGCATAAACTTATGCAAAGTTGTGTTTTGGTCACTGTTGTACTCTTAGTGTCTAGAAATTGCTTGACACATAGAAGATTTTTAATGATTGACAGAATAAATGTCAAATAAGTGAACTAGGTTACTCAGGAAGACAAAACTGGATTTTTTTTGTGATAAAAGGTAAAAATACAAGAATGTATTTACATATGCATAACAGGCAATTGCTAATCATATATTCAATTTTGAGTCAACAACTACATTCTCCCGAAACCAGATTTTTAACTTAAAATATGTCATTACCCAGAAGGCTTATTTTTATGAATGTATTGCATAATTTGAAATACTAATATGTAATTAAGAGCAATGATTTCAGCTAACACAAGTCTGGGAACTCAAGGACTTATAAAAGTGAAGAATAGATCACATATTCAGAGACTAGGAAACTTATACAAATGATGTCTTGTTTAAAAATAGAGAAAGAAAGTAAAATGCAATGGTAAGGAAAGTTAAAATTATTCTGTATTCATAATTAATTAAGTCTATATTATGTTTTATCCATTTGATACCCCAGATTTTCTTTTTAATGTGTTTGAATAATGTTAAATATAAACAATCCTGAAGATATAAAATGGCAGGAGAAATTTTATTTGTGTGATCTTTGAAAGCTCTTACAATAATCTCATACCATGTATATAAAATTAATTCAGTTAGCTAATATTTCAAAAGCACTCCTTTATTGAACGTATTCTCCTACATTGATTTCTGTGGCAGAAATTAGGTGATTTATCTTTTTCATATGTTAGAGACAAATTGTTGAAACACCTTTAACAAATAACTAGCTCATCTTATTTGTTCAAATCTCAATACAAATGTTATCTCCTTGAAGAGGCCTTCCCTGAAAAGCTGATCTAAATTAATTCCCTCACCGTCCTTCTCCATCAATCACATAAGTGTTTTTGTTGTGTACATATTGCTCTGTTGTCTTATTTTCTCTTAATATTTACTCGTTCATTGTCTGCTCAGCTATATGAACTCAGGATCCAAGAAAGCAAAAGCTTCGCTTTTTTTTATTTTCTCCATAACTCCAATTCTCAGATAGTATACATTTAATTATTGGTTGGGTAATTAAACAAATACAAATTAAATAAGGATTACATACTTCACAAATCATCACAAAGAATCATTTATTGTTAGAGCTTGGAGAGAGCACTTTGTTGACAAAACAGTGGCATTTGTATGCATAAGAAAAGTGATTCTCAGAATGATGAAGTGCTCTCTCCACAGAATTTTCTTAATATCACCATAGATTCTACTGTGGTCAATACTGTTCTAATTTATTACAAAAGATTGCCAGCATCTTTAGATTCCTCCGTGATTGTGTTTGGTGTATTCACTATATGCCAGAACATCTACTTTTCATGTGGCTGTTTTTACTTTCTTTTTAACTTTCTCCAGGTTTATGAATTAGTTATTTAATGCAAAGTTGACTCGGAGGGTGGAGTAGGGAGGAGATATTTCAATAAAGTACCATTATAGAAGGTATATAGTTGTTCTGTCACTATAGCCCAATATCATCCATGTACTAGATAGAATATACTTAATTTTTCTCTTATATGGCTGTTATTGTGAGTGTTTGTGCCTCCCCTCCCAATTCATATGTTGAAGTCCCAAAGGTGGTGCTATTAGAAGGTTAGAAGTTAGGACCTTTGGGGAGTGATTAGATTAACAAGGTAGAGCCCTCATCAATGGGATTAGTGCTCTTATAAAAGCGGCCCCAGAGAGATTTCTTATCCTTTCTGTCATATGAGGATACAGCATAAAGATGGCCCTCTGTGAACCAAGAGTAGGTCCTCATCAGACATAAAATCTGCTAGCGCCTTGATCTTGGACTTCCCAGCCTCCAGACCTGTGAGACATAAATTTCTGTTTTTCATAAGACACCCAATCTGTTACACTTTGTTACAGCAGCCCAAATGGTCTAGACCATTTGCTATGCCAGCTCTGCCTAAAATATCGTCAATGGCTCATCAAACAATTATTGCTTGTTTCCCTGCCCAAACCTAAGTACTGAGACACTTCAGGGAGTAGAAGATTCACAGTGACTGATAAGGTTGTGTATTGTTCATGCTTGGGGTAGGCCATATGACCTGTCCGCTGAGCTCCACTGGAATTCTCAGCATTTTGGAAAGTGATTGTAAAGTCAAAAAATCATTTTCCTTTGTCTGTGAGCCAAAATACTTAGGCCAGAAAGTAAAGGAACAACTATAGTATTCTGAGGAAAATCCTTAAGATGTCACTCCAAAAACATGGCATTCTAAATTAGAACTATTATTTTGTGATGCATTCATTATCTCTAATCTTCACTTTCTAGTTTCACTGTCACTGTGTCTAGTCAAAATTATGAGTCTGCAAAGTGGGCTTCTGTGACTTCTAGTAAACTTCCCTCTCTCCTAGTTGCTGCCTGACCTGGCTTTAGCTGGACAGGCCTCCTCCCTTTTCTCTTCCCATCCACTTATATGCTCTAATTTTCCTCTGGTTTCTCAGAATATTCAAAGCTGTTTTGTTTTGGATAGTTTAAATCACATTTGTGATTTTTTCTCACCACTGTAATGAGTATGTGCATTCTTTTAGTTATATAACAAGTAATGCATCTGAACCTGCTACTGAGGGGTTACTTAGCATCACTGTTACCAGCATGGCCTTCCCTCTACCAGCATCATGTAAACCAGCTCTACTACTATCTGGTGTAACACTCTGGCCTATTTATGTAACTTATGTGTACTTCATTTTTCTCATCTTGAATGTGAATGATGAATATAATTACTGTTTCATAGCATTTTTGTAAAAATTAAGTGAGCAAAATATATTTTAAACATTAGAAAAGTGCCTGGCACATAGTAAGTACACAGTGAAACAACCCTCGGTGTTACTACAATTCAAAGAGTAGAATATAGTCCAAGCCCTCATGGCTCTTTACATTTTGGGGGGAGACAGACATTTAAGTAAGTAATTTTATATAACTGTGTGTAAATGCTGAGACAGTGATTCAAAGAGTGTTAGACCAGTACCCCGAGGGGACACCAAGCCCAGCAATATCTTATGTCCCATTTCTTTTGGAATTTATTCAGATACTCTGCCAATAAGCTCCCCCTTCATTTTAATAGCCAATTTTCTGGAGACAATGCCTTATTACCAAAATTGAAATGTTAGGATCATAAGACTGATGTATACTTCAGGAAATGCTGCCAATATATTTAAAAATAAAAAAAAACTAATTAGAAAAATTCAGTGAACTATACCCTTCTATTTATGAGTGCCTGTTGGAATGTGTACAAAGTCAGAAGTTCTATTTTTAACATGATCAGACTTATACTGATTTGATTAGAACAAAATGGCAAAGTTAACAGTCAAGAAAGAGGTTAATGCCCTTCTGAGCCTGTCGCCAAAGTTCAGAACTGATCTATTTTTAAACAATGGATTGTGAAGAGCTGTGGGCTGAAAATAGGTACAGATCATGTGTCCCAGTAGAATATAGAACGTCAGTATATTTCATTTTCAC
The DNA here is from genome assembly GCA_008750895.1 of Mirza zaza. Lineage (NCBI taxonomy): Eukaryota > Metazoa > Chordata > Mammalia > Primates > Cheirogaleidae > Mirza > Mirza zaza. Next base: position 66,458 of record VSMD01031929.1, on the reverse strand, counting down.
AGAACATGAATCAGGCTGAGAGTATAATCTTGTCCTTCTGACCTTTAATTTGTCGAATAGACTGTTAGGCAAAAAAGCATAATTTGCGTGCATATTTATTTAGTGTAATTCTGAATCATCTTGTTTAAAGTACATACTTGTTGATTTTTTAAATGCCTTCTAAAAATGTATTTAGTTAAAATTAACTAAAATTGCTAGAATCATAGCATTGTAAAGCTATACTAAGATCTTATAAATTATCTGATACTCAACAGGCATAAACTAGAAAATTAATGTAAGTGACCTGGTCATGGTCACAGTACCAAACAAAGAAATTGGGTCTCTCTCTTTTGGCCTAGAGCTTTTTCCATGCATCCCTACATTCTATAAAGCAAATAGACAGAAACATTTATTGATTTCTTAATGTGTGCAACACATTGATCCAGACGTGATAGGGAAGGTAAATTATAAGATGTGATTTCCAGTTTCAAAGAAAGTACTTACTATATGCTTTAAGAAACAACAAACACTTGGGGGGAAAAAAAAACCGAAAAATCCTATGAGGAAAAAGTAAAATCCATTATTAATGATACGAGAAATGTAGGAAATCACATATAGCTAAATGCCAGAGAAAACCAGACTATCCCTACTAAAATCGTGGAGAAAAGAATGTGTTCACCTTGGCCTGGATTAGACTGGAAAGGCCTAAGAGGAAGAGTTTGCACTAAATCTGGAAGCACATGTGGCATTTCAATAGACAAAAAGGATAAAAAATGACATTTCCCATAAAGAAAAATGGGTAAACAAAAGAGATGCCTGTATTTCCAAAATCTGGTTCCTATTTCAGCTTCTCTTTTGGTCCAAGGAAGAGAGAAAATGAATTGAAAAATAAAACACTTTTTTCCTACAATGATTTAAGTTATAGTTTTGGATGTGTGGAACCATAACTAAAACATAAGTTTAGTTATCATTGTTATTAATTTTTTATCAGGAAAATCATGTCTTTTTTCTATAGTTATAATAACCATGAAGATGACTTTAAGTAGCCTTGGGGAAAGAAACTAAATAATAGAACTCAAAGTAAAATAATTAAGATAATTAGAAACCAAACTCAAGAGTGACCCTGATTATTGCTAGTAAGTCAGTGCACCCGATAATATGCATTAATATAAGATTAGAAAAATTCCTGTGCTTTGTAAAGCTTATATTTTGCATCCAGGCTCTCCACTGGGCTAAATGTAAATTAAAAATAGATAATGCTATCTCCCAGAGTTTTAAATTAGATCTATTAAAGGAGCGTATGTGTTATAGCTGTGTAGCTTATACAAACCAGTTTTTTATTATTTAAAATACTCCCCCAAATTGACTTATGTAGCTAGAGCTTCACATTGTTAAATTATGCAAATTATTAAGATATCACATATTGTTTGATTTGGAAGCTTGCCTTGGCAGAATATACAGTAATCTTATGTCAACTAAATGCATTAATGATGATGATGATGATGGCAATAGCGGTAGTAGTGGTGTTGATGATAATGATAATATCAATTTTTAAACATCCTCTTTATGTGGAATGGAATACCAAGTGTTTGAGTAGTTAGGTTTTGATATCATTGCAATTATCAAATAAATTATTTAGCATTATCATGCACAGATGTGTTGAGACAGATAAGCATATAAACAATGTAACCTGAGAGTTCCAAAGTGACAGAAAAGTACTAACATAGAAATATCTGAGCTTTTGAGTTGGACACAAAGTGCTAATTTAATATATACATATCAATCATTTGAAAGTCTAATATTAATAAGTCTAAAAGGAAACACACAATATTATGTAATGCCTCTGAAATCCTCAGAGTGCCTTAAACTTGAGATTTTAAAAATACTTACTCTGTTATAGTCATGTACAGGATTTATATACCTATAAGGTTTATTTGCAGCAAAATAGGGAAAATAAATCTATTTCAATAGAAATGACTTACCCTAATATCTGTTTCCTAGCAAGCTGTGTGTTTTAAATTATCATGCTTTACAATTAGTAAAACACTTAGAAAAGAACCCAGCATGACATAAGACCTCAATAATATTATTTTTATAATTATTACTGCTCTAGGAACTTTTGAAGCTGATATTAATATATTTAAATGTTGTAATCATCTAATGTGAATCCTATACTTTACCTGACATAAATGTGAGCCATTTATATCTGGTCAATTCCAAAGATCATAAACAGGAAAATCTAGAGAAGGTTAAAAATTATCAAAAATTAATGAAACAGACTGGAAATATTTGACATATAGTTTAAATTGGAATTTTATAATCTAACTGAAATTTATATATAATATAAATTAGTATAATGTATATATAATTTATATAATCTAATTGGAATTTATAATCATAAAAAATTGTCCACATTAGAAATTATCTCAATATCAAGCAACACATGCTTTTGAAAGATAAAATTTCCCACCATAGAGATTAATTTGAAGGAAAAATATATTTAAAAGTATTTTTATGTGAATGAGCATACATTAGCAGGGCAGGAATAATCAATATCAAAGAATATTTAATTTTTACAGAGTAATTTATAAAACGTTATGCCCAGTAATAAGAATTTCTACCATAGCTATGTCACTGAATTTTTTAAAAGCAAAATGACATGATAAATCCTTATTTGTAACAAATTCTTGGTGAGTTATTTAAAACTTAGTTTCCTTTTGTTCTAATGCTGCATTTTAATTTTTTTCAGTAATGTCATGATAATTTTACATTATTTATGTATATCTATATAGGCCTGTAAGTTTATTTGGCTAAGTTTTATTTGTCATAAAAATATAAGCTTTCATGCATTTCAACAAACTGTTGATTTATCTGCAATTCCCTTCCTTACATTTGAGCAAATTCAATTTCTTACAGAAAAACTATGTAAACTCCATAGTTTACATTGTTTAATCACTTAATCCCTCTCCTCAAAAATCTATATATTCTAAATGCAGGCGACATCATGGTTTGAATCCTGTAGCATAAAAATAACACAAGTGGAAAACTAATCAAATATGAATTACGTCTGGAGTTTAATTATTAGTAATATAGCAAGGTTGATTTCTTAATTTGACAAATGTCCCATGGCAATATAAGATGTAAACCTTTGAGAAAATTGAATAAGCAGCTATATGGGAACACTTATTATTTTGTAACATTTTTGTTAATCTAAAATTATTTCAAAGTAAAATCTCTATTTAAAAGTCTATATATGAAATTAGAAAGAGGATGGCCTTACTTGACTGTTCCAACTTATTCTATGCAATCAAAATAATACCAGTCTTTCATAATTATTAAGAAGATTAAGTAAGATAATATGTGTATAAGAACTTTATAAACCACAGGTCACTATATAAATGTAAGTTATTTTTATCACAATTCTTGCTACATGACAGATATCTCTGAATTTTAGAATGTGGTGGAAAGATGAAAATTTATATAACTTTCCCAAAGGGTCTGCACTGGAATGTAAATAAGAATATTGAAATTTTTAAAATATCTTTAAAATATCTGTTTCCTATATCTCTAAATATGTAACCTAAGTCACTGCAAAATAATTTATTCTGTGATCATTTATTTTATAAACTTCTCAGGCATAACCTCTTTTGTACAATGATGTGCATTTAAATTACGATTGGATTTTTTCTTATTTTCATTGAATCAGAGAGACTGAAAAGGGAGTAGAACAGTTCATTTGTATTGTAATGAGAGAAATCTTGCCCAGAACTTGAATCCTCCCTTTGTCCAGGGGTTCCAAGCTGACTAAGCTAAGCTCCTTACCTGTGAGTCACTTAGTAGCCCTCTTGATTATCAGATCAATTGTCCCTGTATCACAGTGCCTGTGTTCAAATCACCTTTATTTGACTTCCTGATGGCCTCAAAGCACAGGAGTTGTGATTCTGGCAATTTGAATATGCCAAAGAAAAGCCACAGAATGCTTTCTTTAAGTGAAAAGATGAAGGTTCTCAATTTAATGGGGAAAGAAAAAAAGTTGTAAGCTGAGGTTGTTATTAAGTAAGATCTTAGGTAAGAACCAATCAATCTATCCATGAAATTGTGAAAAAGAAAAAAGAAATTTCTACAAATGCTATTGCATTTCAACCTGCAAAAGTTATAGCCACAGTGCATAAGTGTTTAGTTAAGATGGAAAAGGCATTAAATTTGTGTATGGAAGACAGGAGCAGAAACAGGTTCTGATTGATGGCAGTTGGGTATGGCACTATCTTCAGCTTCAGACATCCATGGGGAGTCATGGAATCTAATCTTATTAGATTAGGTACTACTGTACTTGGCAGATATTCAGAAGGGGCAGTTCATTCTTTTTGTCACAGTTTTACCAGATTAACTTGCTGTATTAGTTTGCTAGAGGTGTCATGAAGAAATACCACAAACTGGGTGGCTTAAACAATAGAAATTTGGTTTTTTTTCCTCACAGTTCTGGAGGCTCGAAGTCTAAGATCAAGGTATTGACAGATTTCTGGTTTCTTCTGAGGCCTATCTCCTTGGCTTACAGATAGCAGCCTTTTTGCTTTGCTTGTACATTCCCAAGAATTTTTTTTTTTTTTTCCGAGACTGGGTCTCTCTCTGTCACATGGGCCAGAGAGTGCAGTGGTGTCATCATAGCTCACTGTAGCCTCAAACTCCTGGGCTCAGGCTATCCTCTTGCCTCAGCCTCCTGAGTGTGTGTGTGTATAATATATATATATATATATATTTTTTTTTTTTTTTCAGAGATGGGGTCTCACTATGATGCCCAGACTGGTTTCAAACTCCTGGATCAAGCGATCCTCCCACCTTGGCCTCCCAAAGTGCTATATCTTTTCTTGTGTCCAAATTCCTGCTTTGCATAAGGACACCAGTCATATTGGATTAAGGTCTACCCTAATGATTTTTATTTTAACTTAATCACCTCTTCAAAGCTTCTATCTCTAAATACAGTTGCAGTTATATTCTGAGGTACAGGGACTCCAACATATGACTTTCACACGAACACAACTCAGCCCATAACTATTGCTGACACATGTAATGCTCATTAAAAATCTAACTAAAGTGAGAGATAAGTGAGAGTTTATTTTAGCATCCCTGCCTGATTTTAGGGCCTGGCCTGATTTCCTTAGGTCCTTATGCACAACCAAATATACTGGTATGTACGGATTGTTTCTATTGCTGATTTGTTAATAATGAAAATGAATTTATGTGGATCATATTATAAAATTCCAAATACATGTTTTTGCCAAATTCTCCAAATAACCTTCTCAGATAATTAAGTATTCAAATTCACTCTACTATCCGAAGGGCCCTGTTTTAATAATATTTTTTTAATTCAGCATATTTCTGGACATCTATTTGCCAGTTCAAATCAATCTGTCTTTACCATGCCAAGTGGGCTTAATTCCTATTCTGGAAACCATTCTTATTTGTTACAGACAACTGGAGCTAAATTATGCTGGAGCTTCTAGAAATCAAATTATTACACTTGAGTGTCTGATACAACATAGTGTAGCAGAAATACAAAGACTTAATGAACCCTCTCTTTGTTAATATACAATTACTTGAAGTAGAATTTTATATTTTTTTAATTTTGTTTTTTAGCTTTTGTCGTCTGTTTCTACCTTTTTTTCTTTCAAGTATAATCAAATGTAAGTGAACACTAAGAGAATTTTATATCATCTGCTGGTACCCTGCATGGTACCTTAATGGAACAATATATTCCTATGTTCTAGGCAAAGTAGTGGGACTATGCTGAGACTAAATTAATTTCAAACTTCATTTACATTTATATTGTTAAGTTTAAATGTGATTAAATACCTCAAAATCAAATTAGATGCATAAGAGACCCGTATCTACAAAAAACATTACAATTTTTGAATCTGTACATCTCAAAATTCAACTTGTTCTGATATGTCCTTTATAAGTGACAGATTTCATTTAAGCCACTTAATAAAAATATTCCATTTGCATATGCAGAGATTTTAGGTAAATTACCTTTGATTTATAATTTGAAAACTATTAATCTAACAATTAGAGAAATCGCTGGGTTTCAAAACAAGCAATAGTGAAAGATATATGGATTGGAGCCTGGTAAGCTATATTTTAGAAAATACCATAAATAGGTCCAAAAATTTACTGTCTTCTGCTAGAGATTAACAGTGAGGAGAACATCACTTTGACAGATCATTGAAGCCACTTTTTTTTTCCTTATTGGTGCTTGTCTACCTGAGAGCCATGATGAGGACAATGGCCCATAGAATAATCCTGGGAATATTCTGCTATTGCTCAAGAATGGTCCTACATTTTGTACTTACACATCGCACCCTACCCTGAGCACCTTCTATGCACAAAGCTCTATGTTAGACACTTCATTTTGGAATTCCCATCTCCTAGAGCACTAAGGACTGGTCACAAGCTGAAGAAGCACTGAGGGCCTTATCTCAAGATATGGATTTTTTAAATCTTATTCAGTTATTTTTTATTTTTTAATTTTGATTTTTAATTTTTGCCTCACAAACTTGATGTAGTGTTCTTAGAGGCAATGATTGCCAATGACTTCGCTAGAGCTTTTCAGTGATATTTCTGAAAGTTAACTGTGGCTGGCCATTTCCAGATATTGATTTATTCTTCTTGGCAATTTTAGGATCTAAATATTGCCTTTCCAAGAGTCAAACTAAACCATATTTTATTAGTCTATTGAAGTTTCACCTTCTGTTTCACCTTTCTCTTCAAGTTATAAATGAATATCAAAAAATTATACTTCATGTTTTTCTTGCTGAATTCTTTATTAAATAAATTTTTAACAAGAAGGTTTAAAAGATCTCTAGAAATGTATTCTACCATTTTGTTTTTCAAATCCCCTTATATATGGCATAATGCTTTCTCTACAGTGGTGCTCACTGTTCAGTGGAAATGTAATGTGAATCATATATGCAATTTTAAATTTTCTAGTAGTTACACTAAAAAATCAAAAAGAGAAATTAAGTATAATAAATACTGTTAACTAAATATATCCAAAATGTTATAACTTCAACCTGCACATAATATAAAAACATCATTAATGAGACGGTTTACATTCTTTTTTTTTATTAAATCTTCAAATCTGGTGTGTATTTTTGTACACATAGTACATCTTGATTTGCATGCTAAATTTTTCTCTGAAATACCTAATCTATATGTAGATTTTATAAAACTTACAGTTGAAAAAGTATATCCACCTGTCCAAGATTTTCCAAATATAATTTAACATTTTCTAAAAACTGAACTGAGCATCAGTTTTTAACTTTAAACTTAAATGCGTTAAAATTAAATAAATTAAAACTTCAGTTTCTCATCACAGTAGCCACATATCAAGTGCACAATAACCCCACGTAGCTAGTGACTACCATATTAGACAACATAGCTCTAGGAACAGACTGTATAACTTTACGTATTAGTAGGCTTCACTTCCTACACACTGTGATTTTTGTCAAATAACAACCACTTTCAGACTTAAAAGGCTCATCTTTAAGGTTGAGTTAATAATGTAAGTACAGGTCAAGCATCCATAATATGAAAATCCAAAATTCAAAATGCTCCAAAATCTGAAACTTTCTGAGTACTGACATGCCACAAGTGGAAAAATTTCACACCACACCTCACGTGACAGGTTGCAGTCAAAACTTTGTTTTATGCACAAAATTATTTAAAAACTTATATAAAATTACCTCCATGCCATATGTATGTGGTGTACATAAAACATAAATGAATTTCATAGATTCGAGTACCATCCCTAAGCTATCTCATTATACATATGCAAATATTACAAAATCCTGAAAGTCTGAAATCTGAAACACTTCTGGTCCCAAGCATTTTGGATAAGGGATATTCAACCTGTATTTCATTGGGTTGTTATTATAATTAAATGAGAAAACACAAAGCATTTAGTAAATGTTAGTAATCATCATAATCATGGTCATTATAGTGCATTTGGACCAGTGGTACTTACCCTATTTCTAATAATGGCCCCTTTGAAAATTTCGTGAAACCTGCTGTTTCACATAAGACACATTCACAGTGTACACTTATTTGCATATAATTTCATCAGGTTCAGTGCAGCCAACTGAAGCCCATTAATACCCTTATTAAGTGTCATTTAGCCTCATGTTTACAATTCTTAGTTTTTAAAAATTAATTGTTGTATAGATCCATCTACAAAGACTCATTGTTCCCTTACATCATTTGTGACTATTTAATGAAGTTATTAAAGGAAATGAGTTCATGTGGACCAGGATGCTTATTTACCAATACCATTCTGAATCTTTTATTTATGCTTCAGTATCTCACTTGTTTTCTTCCATATTTACCTTTAACACTAATTACCTGATGAGGCACAGAGGAAATGTTTCTTATTTGCCTGCCATATAAATGAATATTGACAATTAAAAATGATGTTTAGTTTTGCGCATAAGATAAATATTTTTCTTACTTTGCAAATATTTTTCACTATTGTGAAAGCAGCTATGTTTGCATAGCAAACTTTGAATTATATATAATATTACAAAACAAGGTTCTTTGTGTATATTTTTAGACTAGACCCGTGTATGTTTAAAGAATCCCATAAGAGTAAATATATTATCATTAAGTAATCTCCGTGAAAATATGCATACTGCATAAAATGTCACACTCTAATTGCTTAAAAATGTACATAATCTACAAAAAAAAACTTAAGCAAAAAAAGTGCAAAAAAGCAATAGATGTTAGTCTCAAATGGGTAAAAGTTTAGATTAAAAAGTTTATAAAATACTAAAAGTGACTCTTCTTTTAATTCTAAAACATAAACAATTGCAAAATATAAAAGTGTGGGTTAATTCTAGCTGCTAAGAAGTCCCCATGGTGGGTTTGAGTGAACAGAGAGTTAGTTTCTCTAGATATATTCTGGCTCTGGGGTCTGGACAATACATTTCGTCTCCCTAAGTATCACTTTTTTCTTCTGTATATGTGGGGAAATATAGCCAAATTCAAGTTTATTCCTAGGCCATTGTCCCCTGGGAATAAATGAGATATAATATGTGAAGTGACTACCTCAAAATGGGGGCTTAATAAATCTTGTTCCCTTCATTTTTCCTTCTACATCCCTAACTTACATTAAATTACAGTGTTCCTTTGGGGGCTTTGCAGGTAGAACTAGAGATACCATTGATGGCCAGAAATATTTCCTTGTAAGGGATAAATAAGGAACAGACATTAATAAGCACGAAGAGGATTTTCTGTCTGTTGACACTGTCCCCTGCTATAGAAGACATGAACCTCCCACAAACCACAACAATAAATACTGGTCTCCTCTTCCTTTCAGTTCTTTGCTTTGTAGTCCAAAACCCTCAAATTCCATTGATTTAAGAAGCCAGTCAGCTCTACTAATTGTAGAAAATAGCAAGATATTAAATACAGGTGCTGTTTTAAAAACTGTGGCAAACTGGAACATACATGCCAGAATAAAGACGTTTGGATTCAGATTTTTAAAAACCTTTGCTCTGAGGTAAATAAAAAGAGCTAAATGTATAACCATCAATTTGCTATCTGACAATCAATCAATGTCCATGTCAGTCTTTCAAAATGTATATAATTCAAAAGAACAAATTTATGGTTGATATCTAAATTTTTAGGGTTTATGATTATTCTAGATATATGCAAATGTTAAGGTGGCCTTTCAGAATCCATGAAAACCCCAAATTAGAGAGGCTGGCTGCCCAAAACACCATAGTCCTCCCTCTTGCAAGTGTGTGATCATTGGCAGATTACATAACATCTTCCAGAAAATGGGACAGTAATCCTACCATAAGGCATAGGATTGTTGTGAGGATAAAATAAATATTTTGTAAAACATTTAGAGAAATACCTAAAACTCACCAAGAACTCAATAAATGTTCACTCTTCTTTTTATTACATTTATTCTTAGAATTATCCCTGCCTTAAAGAAACACCTAAATACATACAACTGCTGTTTTGATTATAGCTAATCTAAGCTACTGAATTGGAAAGAAAAAATGGGACAAAATCAGGAGCACTTTTTAATAGGATGTTCTAGAGTGATTTATTGTCACTGGTATAGATGTGTGTGGCTGTGTGTGTGTGTGTGTGTGTGTATTTCTAAAGTAAGCATAGAAGTCTACATGTCTGGATGCCTTTTGAATGTCTGTCTAATACAAGTTCTTAGAAGGAAGCTCTTATAAGCTCTGTACAGCCTAAAAATATAAAAATACGGGACGTGTTTGAGTATAGAAATTTAGCAATGTAACAGCAGCTCTGTTTTGTTAAGATTACTCTGTGATTCATTTGTGTAATGACAGTAATTATATTTAGAGCTACCATGCTTATAACTTTTTAGAAATATACTGTTTAGAATAATAATAATGTTGTAGAATGGAGCAGAATTAGATGTTTCACAAAATGGAACTTTACACAGTGATGTTTAAGTTATAAATGTAGAATTATAGGGTTAGAAGGAAAGTATTGCTGTTCTTTTTTATTATAACCAAGTAAAATATTGCTTAAACTTTCTTAGGGTCTCAGAGTATGTATGTTTCCAAAGTACAGATTTATGATTAGCATAAATCCTTCTAAAGGCAATCTGAGTATATCATATCCCATTTTTTTTCTCATAGTTATAAAGCTAAACAAACTAAGAAACAAATTACCAACAAAACAATTACAATAAAAGATACCACTAAGAATGAAAAGCCAAGCCACAGATGGGGAGAAGGTATTTACAGCGCATATCCCAAAAGAGAATTTATGTTAAGAGTATAAAAAGAACTCTTACTAGAAAAAAGAGGAAAATTCTTCACTGAGCACTTCACAAAACAGAATATTCATCTGACCACAAAGCTTAGGAAATGGGCATAATGAGGTCATTCCTGGGGATATTCAAATTGAAGCTACAATGAGGAAAAAAAAAAACACAAAAGAAAAAAAAAAAAAAAGAAAATTGGATATCTCCACATACCCACCAATAGTGAAAGTTTAAGAGTGATAAAATCAAATTTTGCCAAGCATGGGATAACTGGACCTTCACGTTGCTGGAATGAGAGAAAAATAATCCAATCATCTAGAAAAACTTTTGACATTATCTACTGAAGTTGATTATTTTCTTACTCCATTACTCAGAAATTCCAATGTAAGTTACAAACTCAAGAGAAATCAGTGCATAAGGTGCTGCAAGAATGTTCATAACAGTTTTATTTTATTACCCTAAAACTGAAAACAACCCAAATGTCATGAAAAGTGAAAGGGATTAATAAATTGTGGTATATTATGCTTCAATAAAATATAGTCTATATTTCAATAAAAGTCTTAAAAAGAATGATCTTCTGCTATACAACATGGGTGACTCACATTGACATATTGGCAAGCAAAACAAGCAAGTTACAAAAGACAACAGAGTATGTGATTTTATTATATGAATTTCAAGAACAGGTAAAACTGATCTATAGTGATAGAAGTCAGGGAATATCTAGACTCTGGGTTGACAGGAAAGGGGCAAAAAGAACCTTTTTAGAAATGTTCTATATCTGTAGCTAGATGGTTATAGAGGTGCATATATTTGTTTAAAAAGCGACTTAATATTTGTATACACTTAAGATTTGTGAACTTTATCTATGCTGTATCTTAATTTTTAAAAAGATTCACCACACTGTGACCAAACAATGGACAAAAATACTCCTGTCATACTTTAGCAAAATAATGGGAAGAACTGCTGAATTAAAGACTTTCATGTCTAAAATGACCTGACATCATGTCAAAGTAAAATCAAATACATCAAACTTTATTGTTTGATGATTGCATTGTACTGTTTTTTTAATGTAATAAGGTTGATTTAAAAATCTTAGCATTAACCTTTAGCAGGGTTACTATTTTTAAAATGAAGGCATCCTAGAGATGATATTAGATAAGAAAAAACTTGAGAGAGAGAGAGAGAGAGAGAGAGAATGTTTTACAAGGCTGAAATAACTATTCCAGTTTGGATGAATGGCAGATGCCAGAAAAATCAGGCGTTGACATTTCTATTTCGTATAATCTTCTCAACTAATACAAATATGCTTACACCTTGGGTTCACCTCAAAATCTTCTTGAAAACAAAGATTGTTTCTAATTTGAAATATTAGAGGGAATCCTTTGCAGCATTTTCCAACCCATCTGGGCTTATTTACTTAGCTGCTCAATGTTTAGCTCCCAGTTAGGAATTTGAGAAAGCTGTTGGTGAACTCTGAGAAAGACAATGCCCTCCAGGTGCCAAGGTGACCATTGTTCCTCCTCTGCAATTACTACCCTGTCGGAGCTTTTCTCAAATGAATAAATGGTGCTGCAGTCCCATGCATTTTCCTGTGAGACACCTTGTGCAAAGAATATTACGGAAATCACATTCTTGGCATTTATTCAGCCAACACTTTTATATTGAACTGTTCCCTTTAAGTGTGACATATCCTCTTTGGATCGTGACACTTATGTCATAATTATCAACAGTAAAGGAACAAGTCTACTCTATTGAACTTAATGCTGTATAAGTTCAAAATTATGTTTACCAAATATTTATTATTATTTATTTTAACAAAATAAATTATTAACAAAATCATTAATCACCTTCTCAGACGTTTAAATTAACTTTCTAATGAGTTAATTTTTCAAATGTAGTAAGAAATTAAATCAGCATATTTTAAACAGTAACATCATTTTTGGCTAGTTGGCAACTTAAAATTTATGAAAATAAAAACTGTACTGATGCTATATAAGTTATGCAATAATATTACTTTGACAGATAAATTTCTTAGCAACAACATTTCTGTTTCTCCCTCCTTTTTGGTGCCTTTAATGGAGTAAATATATCTCACACTTTAAGTTAATTATAGATTATTGTATTTGTAAATATAAACCTGATAGAAATATATACCTGAGATTGAAAAACATAAGAGAGATATACACAATTTTGTGTTAGTAATGATAGAGTAGGGTTATGAACTCCAGAGCAGTAGAAACAGACACATTTGAGGCCTGATATTGATCATCAGACTGCACTATGATATAATTGTTTTCAAATATTTATAAGAAGATCATTTTGCCTTACTTTTAAATGAGTTAAAGAAAATGTGCTTTAAATACTATGACAAGATGTCACCTTCCTTTTTAGAAATATAAAGTAGTAATTACATCTTTAATAAGATTTTTATTTTAGAATATTTTTAGATTTGCAAAAAAGTTGCAAAGATAGTATAGAGAGTTTCCAAATACCTCACACTCAATTTCTTCTATTTTTAGTATCTTATATGGTACATTTGTAATAACTATTGTTGTGACCAGTGTTGATACATTGTTATTACCTTAAGTCTAGAGATTATTTGTATTTTCTTAGATTTTACTTTAAAGTCCCAAAATCCCATCCAGGATGCCACATTATATTTAGTCATCAAGTCTCCCTAGTCTCCTCTTGGCTGTGACAGCTTCCTCAGAATTTTTGTTTTTGATGGCCTTGACAGTTTTTTTCAATTTATTTATTTATTTATTTTCTTTTTTAAAAAAGTTTCATCCTTGACAGTTTTGAGGCATGCTGATCAAATATTGTGTAGAATATCCCTCAATTTAGGTTTTCTGATGTTTTTGTAATGATTAAACTGGGCTTACAGGTTTGGAATAAGAGCACCACAGAAGTAAAATGCCCTTCTCACCACATCCTCTCAAGGGTACATGTTGTGAATATGATTTATTACTACTGATGTTAACATTGATCACCTGACTTGAGGTAGTGTTTGTCATGTTTCTCCACTGAAAGTTACTCTTTTCCTATCTTTCCTTATTGTACTCTTTGAAGAAAGTCACTATGCTTGCCACACCCTTGAAAGGTGGCAAACTACCTTCTTAAGAGGGTAGTATTTATATGAAATATTTGCAATTATTTGGAATTAAAATGGAGATTTATCTATTCTCTACTTATTAATTTACGCAGTCATTCATTTATATTCGTATTCGCTGTTGGTTATTTATTTTATACTTTGAGTTTAACCCAATACATTATTTATTTTTTTTGCTCAGATTGTTCCAGCTTTGATCATTGGCAGCTCTTTCAGATGGCCCCTATGTCCCTTTGAAATATTCTCATCAATGTGAATGTTGTATTTGGGGGTTTTATGTTTTAGTTGGTGTTTTTTGCTTGCTTACTTGCTTGCTTTTAGTACTCCCATACTTTCTGATACTATAAAATGCTCCAGAAAAGAAGTAATTACACTTTTTTTCTAAATTTCCAATAGTAAGCTTAGTAATTTGGAGTACCATATTATTAAGGTCAGGACCGTGTGTTGCTTCCCTTAGCAAGTAAGCGTTCCTCAATTTATTTCTTGTAGACAATACTCCAAACTCAGGTTACATATTTTGATAAAAAAGCTAATTATAAAAACTGACATAAATAATCTGGAAGGGGATTAGAAATATTAGTACTACTCAGCCATAAAAACAACAGTGAACTAGTATCTCTTATAATATCCTGGTTGGAGCTGGAGCCCATTCTTCGAACTGATGTATCACAAGAATGGAAAAATAAGCACCACATGTACTCACCATTAAATTGGTACTAATTGATCAACAATTACGTGCACATGTGGAAGTGACATTCATCAGGTATTGGGCAAGTGGGAGGGAGAAGGGGATGGGTAAATTTACATCTAATGGGTGTGGCACACACTGCCTTGGGGATGGGCATGCTTGCAGCTCTGACTCGGGCAATACAAAGGCAATATATGTAACCAAAGTGTTTGTACCTCCATAATATTCTGAAATAAAAAAAAGAATAAAAAATGGGTTTTATTTAATTCAATGTGTTATATCATGATTAATAGAGTAGGATCTCTAAAAGTCTTATTTTACTTATGGAGAGATATTAATAACTTCATTGAGTATGTTTTCTCTAAGAAAATGTGCTATAAGGAAATGTGATTGATGGAGATCTTTTAAAAGTTTTGCTTCACTGTAGACTCACATGGTTGTGAGTCTACTAAATATATATCCTCAAAACAAGTAAATTTCACAGGAGGATGAAAGGCTTTTCGAGGTCAAGAAGGTTCTATCTCATTACATCTTTCCCTATCATATATTTGTTGGAATTTACAGTTTTAATCAGATGGTATTCATGTGGAAGTAAAAGTTCCATAAAGAGAAGAAAAATTAATGGATTCCTTCAAACAATAACAATAATATTAAATTATCCCTACAGTGTTATGTGAAAGGCAGGTCTAATGGATATGCCTAAGTATTCAACGCATCATAAAAAATGTTATTCATATAAATAAAGATCAGTTTAATTGCTTATAAAATATACTTCCAATTATTTTCTAAAATAAAAGGTGAGAGAATAGTGAAGTGAAAATTTTGCATAGTTGATATCAAGGAACATAAATGAAAAGATTCTCTCTTTTTTTTCTTTTTCCTGTTTTAGGCTATTTATTTATTTTTAATTTCAGAATATTACAGGAGTACTTGATTGACACTTGAACTGTTTCCACATCTTTGCAATTGTGAGTTGTGCTGCTGTGAACATTCAAGTGCAGATGTGTTTTTTATAGAATGTCATTTTTTTCTTTCAGTAGATGCCCAGTAATGGGATTGCTAGATCAAATGTAGTTCCACCTGTATCTCTTTGAGGTCTCTCCATATTACTTTTCATAGTGGTTATACTAGTTTTTAGTTACACCAGCAGTCTAGGAGTGTTCCTATCTCTCTGTATCCACACTAATCTTCTTTGTTTTGGGACTTTTTGATAAAAGCCATTCTCACTGGAATTAAGTGATATATCATTGTGGTTTTGATTTTCATTTGCCTGATGATTAGAGGTGTTGAGCATTTTTTCATACTTTTGTTGGTCATTGGTCTGTCTTCTTCTGAAAAGTTTCTGTTTATGTCCCTTCCCCACTTCTTAATTGGGTTGTTTGATTTTGTTTCTTACTGATTTTTCTGAATTCTATATAGATTCTAGTTATCAGAGTATTTTCAACATTTTCCTCTAGAATTCTAATAGCTTCACACCTAAGGTTCAAGTCTGTTACCCAGCGTGAGTTGATTTTTGTGAGAGGTGAAAGGTGTGGGTCTCGTTTCAGTCTTCTACATGTGGCTATCCAATTTTCCCAGCACCATTTATTTAATAAGGATTCTTTTCCCCACTGTATGTTTTTGTCTGCTTTGTCAAAGATCAGATGGCAATATGATGATGGTTTTATATCTGTTCCATTGGTCAATGTCACTGTTCTTATGCCAGTGATATGCTGTTTTAATTACTATAGCCTTGTAGTATAGCTTGAAGTCTCTTAGATTGATGCCTGTCAATTTGTTCTTTTTGCTTACGTTGCTCTATGGAACCAGAGAAGGATTCTCTCTTTATTTTATTATTTTTGTTTGAAAATTTATTTCCTCTGCAATCTGAGTTGTTTTCAGTTTCCTACACGTAATTATTCTGTGTCATTTTATATGTGAAATCATTGACTCTCAAACAACAAATCTTGTGATTTTAATGGCATATTTCAGTCTTGTTTTAACTTTACTTCACCTTTTATCTTCCTGTGGTTTTTGTATAGGAGTCTTTTGAATAATAAAAAAACTATTTTTTAATATATAAGACTTATTTCTCAAGCCATTTGAGAAAGCATTCTAAGAGTTAGAAGTAACCAGCTCCTAACAAGAATAAAATTAGTCTTTATCAGTACTTTTTTCACAAGTATAACTTCCTCTTCCTTCCTTCCTTCCTTCCTACCTTCCTTCCTTCCTTCCTTCCTTCCTTCCTTCCTTCCTTCCTTCCTTCCTTCCTTCCTTCCTTCCTTCTTCCTTCATTTTTTAATATGCATGCATATATATTGAGAACATAGTATTGCTGAGCATTGTTATAGCCCCATACCCCACACATTAGCTAAAACTGATAACAGATTGCCCTAGATATAGCCAATCATGGAATCAACTGTTCATTATGTGGGCTTACATAATGCAGCACAAAGTACCACGTGTTATATCTTTCTCTTGTCTTTACTGCTATGTTCACTTTCTGATTATTGTAGCTCATTTTTCAGTATTTTATCATTTTCCATGAAGTTCCACTATTAGAGACAGTCTTCTGCTCTGCTGAACTCAAAAGATATTGTTGAGCTGGAATTTTTAATCTATCCTGGGGTCATATCAGGTAATTTTGTGAAGGAAGATCATAGAAAGCTTGTTTGTCAGTCTTGGAATCGAGGAATTTGTATAACACATTTCCCTGAGGTAGACGATTCAGTTCTCAGATGCTGTTAATACCTCCATTTCTTTTTGCCTTCTTTCCACCTTTTATCAGAGGTGACCCATTTCTATGCCTCCTAAACAATATCATAAATGCATTCCTAACCTTTTGGTTCTTTTATGAGGAGGGGAGCTCATTGATATAGAAATTTCTGAGAAATAGACTTATGGTAAAATGTAGATTCCCACTGTCTATTCTGTATCACATAACTGACTTACATGATTAAAAATGTTTGGTCACACATTCCTATTTTTGTCCAGATAAATAACAATATGTCTAATCTGGACCAGAATCTACAGAATAAAATCAAACATGCAGATCTTCTAACTTAGATATTGGCCTCACCCTAGAAATGTTCTTATACTACACTAGGTGCAGGGAATACAAAATTTCAACACAAAAGTAAACCATGATCTCTGACTTTGTTGAGATATGTGAATTATTAGAACCTGTATATTTTGGGATACAAATTTAAGTTGTAATGTTATGCTATTTTATATACATATATATATATATTTTTTTTTAATTTCAGCACATGTTGTTCTTCCAGGTGTGATTAATATCTCTCTTGATATTTGTTCACTCTTGTTTAGGAGATAGTCAACTTCAACTGTCGGAAACTGGTGGCCACAATGCCGCTTTTTGCTAATGCGGATCCCAATTTTGTGACTGCCATGCTGAGCAAATTGAGATTTGAAGTGTTTCAACCTGGAGATTATATCATACGAGAAGGAGCTGTGGGTAAAAAAATGTATTTTATTCAACATGGTGTTGCTGGTGTCATTACAAAATCCAGTAAAGAAATGAAGCTGACAGATGGCTCTTACTTTGGAGGTTAGTAAAAAAGAAATATAACTTAGATTTCATCTTGAGATATGTTTCTTTATCTGAGTTTTGGAGATGTCAGAATATTGATTTGTTGGTTTTGAATGTGAACTTGTATTTGAATTCTGATAAAAGTCTCTATAATGGCATATTTTCATATTTCAGAGTCACAGGTTCAATGCATGTGCATTTACTACTACATTGGTTGGGGTATTGTTGCAACCTCTAAATGGACCCAAATAACTATGGCTTGAAACAGATGGAATATATGGTTTTTCTTTCACACAGAAGTCCCAAGGAGATTGGTGGCCTTTCTCTAGAACAGTCTTCATGAACCCAGATTCCATCCATCCACTGTAGTATTTTCTTTTGTTGTTTAGTTTTGTTTTTTTTTTTTTTTTTTTCTGTCTATATGAGAGGAACCAATTTTCGACTATATTTTGATTTGGCCTGTGATGGAGCAGAGAAAGCAAAAGAAATGAAAAGTTAACTGCTTCTTTTTAAATATGTTCCCAGAAATTGCCAAAAGCACTGCTATTCACATGATTGCCCATTATATGTATAATGAATCACAGCCAGCTCTAAGGAAGACAGAAATGTAGCCTCTAGCTGGGTAGTAGTTTACCTTGCTAAAAATTCTGAAAATTTGTATTGCTTCTTTTAAACTAAAATAAGACATATATTTATATTTGTAAACATGTACAAAAATTGCCTAGGAATTTTATTATTAGGTCAAAGACTATGCATATTTTTACACTTAAATAACACTAAATTATTTCTTTGATAACAAACATTTTGCTTTTCAAAATGAGTTTTAGTTTTATCCTCTTACTAAGCAAATATAGCATTCCTTTATTGTTTAGTTTACATTTCTGTTATTACTAGTGAAGTTGAGACATTTATTCATAGATTTATTAATCACTTATGTTTATTTTTATGTTCCTATACTTCACATATTATTCTACTATGTTATCTTTTTCAATATAACTTGTGGAAATGTTCCTAAAATATTTTCATATATGTTGTTACTATTTACTCCGAGATTGTTGTTTCTTTCCTAAATATTTTCATGTTATATTTTATCATTTTGATCCTGATTGTCATTGTCTTGAATCTGTCTATCCTTTTCTTAAGGTATTAAGGATTTTATATTTCTTAAGTAGGTTTTATACACTGAAAATTATAGAAGTGCTTTTTTTATTTCCTCTATTTTGTTTAGTTTTACTACATTTCATCATTACTACTTTGTCATTATCATTTACTATATTTTATTATTATACATATTTTATTACATTTTTGTTTTAGTATTAATTCATCCAAAGTATATTTATGAGTATAGTATGAGGTGTCTATAGTTTTCCACAAAAGAGATAATTTTTCCACAATCATTAATAGATTTCATCATTTCTATAAAACTTTGAAATGTTTCTTTAGTAAAATGTTGAGTTTAAATTTTTTTCTTCAGTCACAGCTAAGATACATATAGTAAGAAAGGTTTTGAAATTTATTAAGTGCTGTTTTTAAAAAAAATTTACCAAAATAACCATGAGATTATTATCCATTAATCTGTTACAGCTGAATAAAACATACTAACTCAAATTAATTAACTTATTTGTTTTTCTGCTCAACCATTAAGGACAAGTTTCAAGTTTCTAGCTTCTCATTTCTTCCCAGTCTTCTTCCTTGTTAGAATTATTCTGTGTTGTCTCATCAGTTCCTTACCCTTTTGTGCGCATTTGTTAAGAAAAGCTAAGAGCTAACAGGATCTACTTTATAAAATGCAGAGAAATATTTGAATGAAGTAAAGAGAGGAGACTAATTGAAATCTGATGGGGTAAGAAATAAAAGAATATAGTTAACCTTGGAATAACAGAAGGATTAGGGGTACCGACCCCCACTCAGTCAAAAATCTGCCTATGATTTTTTACTTCCAGACCCTTTATTGATAGCTTACTATTGACTGAAAACGTTACTGATAATATAAATAACTGATCAACGCATATTTTGTGTGTTGTGTGTATTAAGATTATATACTATTTTCTTATAGTGAATTTAACTAGAGAAAAATAAAATGTTATTAAGAAAATAATAAGAAGAGAAAATATATCTACTGTTCTTTAAGTGGACTATCATAAAAGTCTTTATCCTCGTTGTCTTCACGTTGAATAGGCTAAGGAGGAGGAAGAGGAAGAGAAGGAATTGGTCTTTCTGTCCTAGGGGTGGCAGAGACAGAAGAAAATTCATATATAATGGAACCTGTTATTCTTGGATCAACTGTCCATGTACAGGCCAGGTTTGGGGATAAGTTGGTTGGGGGAAAAGTCTATGAGGAAATTTCTGAAGAAGTGGTAAATATATAGAAAATAAGTTTAGAAGGGAATTTTTTGAAGTGTTATTATGCACTGAAAATGGATTTGTGAAGTTGACATATGTTTTGTGAATTCAAATGACCTTATGGTTATATTTGGTGATATGACTAAGGTTTTATACAGATAATGGAATATGTGCCCCCTAGATTTGTGCAGGTTAAGCTACTAGTAAAGTCAGTCACATCGCTGAATGTCTTTGTGTTAAATGGTAAGATCATTTCTGAGATAAAATCTATTTTTTCATGACATATTATGTCTTTAGCACAATGCAGCATCTCTGTCTATAAGTGATACCAGTCTATAATTTCATTGTTATTGTGGTTATCTTTGTGATCCCCTAGATGACTTTGGATATCAGGTTTTGTTTACCTCTTAGAAAGAGTGATAAACCTTAAAGAAGTATTATCTGCTGTTAGTTGATAGCCTTCACAAATAAAGCCACTTATATCTGATTTCCTTCATTCTACAGCTAATGAAACTCAGATTTTCTATTTCTTTATGCGTAATTATTAAGTTCATCTAATTCAATTGTTCATCATACTGAATACACATCACAATCTCTTGGGAAGCTTAAAAAACTGATGCCTGGGACAAAATTGTACTCTATATTTTCTGATGTAATTGAGTGGAGTTGAAATCCAAACATTGATATGTTTTTTAAAAATCCCAAGATTGTTCTAAATAATTTTAAAATTAGATATATTGATATATATGGAGATATTGATATAGATATATACCGTGTTTCCCCGAAAATAAGACCTACCCATAAAATAAGGCTTAGCAGGATTTCTAAGCATTTGCGCAATATAAGCCCTATCCCCAAAATAAGACCTAGTGATGGGCATGGCTACTCAGCGTATCTGCACAACCCATGCATTTCATTGCAGAGCAGTAAAGAAGATGAGCAGCCCTTCTCATCTGCCCTATGAGACCTTTATTGCTCGACATGAGAGATTGAGGCCAATGGTTCTAAAGGAAATAGAAGCACATGAAATTTGGGGTTTGGAGAGTTATGATGATGTTCCAGAAGAAGATGACTTAACTATATTAGAATAAATATAGATTGTTGTACCATCCTTAAAAAAAAAAAGTAACACATCCCCTAAAAATAAGCCCTAGGGTGTCTTCTTGAGGAAAAATAAATATAAGACCCTGTCTTATTTTCGGGGAAACACGGCAGTTACCTTTTTACTCTTAAAATTCTATTTCTTTTTAGTTTAGAGATGATTTGTATTTACAAAATTATTGCAAAGATTATACAGAGAATTATCATATAAAAATCTTGCATTACTATAGTATAGTTTTCAAAATTAATGAAGCAATATTGATACATTATTAAAGTTCTTAGTAATGTGCATGTTTTATTGAGATACTCCCAATCTCTACTCAATGTCCTTTTTCTGTTCAGGATCCCATCATTATACCACATTACATTTAGTAGTAATGTCCTCTCAGGCTGCTCTTGGTTGTTAAAGTGTCTTGGACTTTCCTAGTTTTTGATGAACTTGACAGTTTTAAGGAACACTGGTAAGGTACCTTGTAGAATGCTTCCCAATTGGGATTTGTCTGATGGTTTTCTCATGATTAGATTGGAGTAATGTATTTTGGGAGGAAGACCATAAATTTAAAGTGCCATTCTCATCCCATCATATCAAGGGGGTATACTATCAATACATCGTATTCCTGTTTATGTTAACCTTAATTACCTGGCTTGTGGTAAAGGCTTCTTCATTGTAAAGTTACTTTTTCTTCCTCTCCTATTCCATACTGTACTCTTTGGAAGACAGGCACTATACACAGTTCACAAGTAAGGAGTGGGGGTTATTGCTTTGCCTCCTTATGTGTCAAGTATTAACATAAATTGTTTGAAATTATTCTGAATGGGAAATTGATGTACTTTTCCCCATTTATTTATTTATTCAATCTTTGGCCATTGAGACTTCTTTCAGATGGCCCCTTTGAAATATTTCCATTATTGTGGAGTATAATTGTTTTCTTTCTTTTTTTGTTTTTAGATTTTTCTTATTTTTTAGCACTATAAGATGCTCCTGGCTCATCTTGAATATTTCACATCTAGTTTAGAATCATCCATTATCCAAGGAGCCTTGGATTTTATCATTGGAGAATATTTGAATTCTGGATGTGCTCATTACTGCTTGGCTGTCATTAATTCTAGGCTCTCTAAGTTGACAAAACAAAGATTTATATATCTTAACTGCACAGATATTGATAGACAAATAGATAGATATATATACTAACCTGTGTGTGTTTGTGTGTGTGTGTATGTCTATGTGTAACCATCTGTTTCTATATTAAGTTAAATATAAGTTCATACTAATGTTTGCAGCTCTAATCCACCACCACATGGAATATTCTAGCTTCCTCCTCTTGCTTATTGATAATTCTCCACTTAACAGTAAAATACTTGGTTTCCACATCTACCATTAATTTACTTAATTGTTCAATTCTGGTATATATGTATAGTTGTTTCCAAATAGTTAACCTATACATGTATGGGAAACAACTTTATCAGGGTAGAATGCAGTGGCATCATCTCACTGTAACCTCTAACTCCTGGGCTCAAGTGATTCTCTTGCCTCAGCCTCCAGAGTAGCTTGGACAATAGGCATGCACCACCATACCCGGCTTTTGCTGCCTCCCACAAATTTGCTATATTTTAATTTTCTTTATTTCACAATGTTTTTATAAATATCTTCTGAGACTTCTTCCTTGACCCATATGCTATTTGAAGTGTGTTAAATATTTGGAGATTTTCTAGCTATTGTTCTGTTGTCAATTTCTAGTTTAATTCTTGAAAATTTAATCTGTATAATTTTTGTTATTTTATATTTGCTAAGGTGTGTTTTATGGTCCTCAATATTGATAAATATCCCATATTAACTTGAAAAGAATAGATATTCTGCTGTTGTTATTTTGCTGTTATTACTTATTCAACCCAATTCACTTCAGTAAGAAATTCTGTAAAACACTATTTTGTTTGGGTTCAGTGATTTTGCCTCATTCATATTTTCACTATGGTGATGTGAAGTGACTATTGGTAGACCTCAAGGGTACTAGAATCATAGCCTTCAATGGAAAGTTTACAGAAAAAAGAGTTCTTTATTATTTTCTATTTTCTTATACATCAGTTGATATTTTTTGATTTAAACATCAATGAATATAATGTAAGACAGTTAAAATATAATGTGTACTTATTTAACATATTACACATTATTCAATTAATATTTCATTATCTAATATGAAATCTTGAGATCAATAAGGGAAAATTTTATATTATACTGCTATTACATTTATGTAAGCTGAGCATGGCAAGTTCATAGTAATATTAAGCAGAAGAACCAGGGATTGACTAAGGAATATTCTTTCCACTCTTCTAAAATGTCTGAATAAATAAATATAATCACTGCACAGAACGCTAAACTCTAACTAAAATCAAGAGTTTTGCATTCTGTACTTAACTTGATTTATTTCTGCAATAATACAGGAGTATGTTTCTAGATCAATATAATTTTTTTTAACCCCAGAGAATTTGTTTTGCTCTTTTGCAGGGGAGGGTGGCTCACATACCACCTTGTCCAGTGTTCTCACCTATAAGTAATGGTCTAGGAGAGGGAGTGTGAGGAAATGAACCTAGAATAAATGCTTGTTGGGTATGAGGCACATTCATAGGCCATGGAGATATAGCAGTGAGCAAGAGATACCAAGTCCCCCACACTCGTGGAATTTACATTATATTTCAAAAGAAAAATTTAATGAAGAAATCTGGAAATACTAAACTATATTATCAGATGATATCAACCATACTGGGATTAGAGTTCAGGCACATGAGATTACCTAGGGGAGTCCCAGGCTTCTCATGGAGAGTGATGGTGAATGGGGATAAAGGGTCTAAGGAAACTTGTCTATGTGGCTCAGGCCAGAAGGATGGTGGCACTGAGTGTTGAGGTATTCAAGAAGAGACGGTCTTGCTTAGCTTCTTGAGTACCATAGGACTTCCTGGAGTGGCAAAAGGAGTTCCTAGAATCCTTCTTAACTCCTCCTTTGAGACAAATCTTATAATCTTATAATCCTCCTTTATATATGAGGAAAATGAGACATGAAGCAGTTACACAACCTAGTCAAGGCCAGGTACTTGACATAGGGCAAAGGCAGGTTTCACACTCAGCTTGAATCTGAACCTGAAGCCTGTGTTCTTTCCAGGATATCTCACTGCCTCCTGAGAAGGGCGTGATTACCCTGTAGGATGTAAATGTCAAACATTAGCCAAGTCTTCAGTTCTCTTCAAAGATTTCCATGGCCCTTATATTTGATTTCCATGGCATTTGCTAAATTCTTTTGTAATCTATTCATATACTCTACCTGACCCTCCTATTAAAGTAATCATTACTGTTAATAAGTAAAATGTCATTAATAATCCTCATTAAAATTTCAAATAATGTATCTCTACCAATAATTTATGATTTTAAAGAAAAGCTTGTTTTTCTAATATAATATATTCCATTATTGTTAATATCTCTATTATTCATTCACTTCCTAGCAGTCATTTATCTTGCTGCACCAAAGTATTCTAATTGATTCAGTCTCTCAAATATATTTCTTTCAAAAAGCCTGTCCCATAAGTTCTTCTTGCAGAATGATAATGTGAAACAAGCCTATTAGAAGGGAAATATCTCTAATTACTGTTGTTAAATTCTGCTTAATAGTGTCAACATTTCTCTAGCCTTGAGGGGACTGCCAGGTACTTTAAATAGGTAATGTACATATTTAGGATTTTTATGCCCACAATACATTTGGCCAGATAATGATAATTTGGCATTTTTAAATTTGGAGCTATAGATTTGAAAAACCACAGGCAATCCTGTCATGGTTACTATTCATTAGTTTTCGGAGGACTGAAGCATTTGCCAATCTGTAGTTTGTAGTTTACTCCATTTCTAGCACATTGTATATTTTCAAAAGGTGGTTTTCTAGAAGACATGAGAAATCTCTAGATGGAAATTGACAATTTTATTAACTAAAGTTTTCCATTATGTTTATGAGGAGAAAGAGGCAATGGCAGGAAAGAACAATGAATCTTCTAACATTTTTTTCTTTCTTTTGCTTCTTCATTTGTTATCCTCTTAGATGAGAGAATAATAATGAAATAATTGAAATAATTGTCTCCATGATGATAAGATAACTCTGTCAGATCTTTTTGAAGGTCTTGACCCACTTAGAAATACCAAATAACATACAATGGCAGGGTGAAGCTTTGCTAAATCATTGTTAATTACCTCACAGTTCTATGACTTTATATAGTCATTTATAAATGAAACAATGCATATTAAAGTATTAAATACAAATATCTGACATACTTATTGGTGGACATTAAGAAGACATTTTAAAGTCATAATGCCTTTCTCTCTTTAATAAAATAGTGGAAAGGAAGGAGGAGGGAAAAAGGGAGAAACCTAAGTAATCCATATTACAATTATGAGTCCTCCTATATTCCTGTGGTTGTTCATGAAACCACATTTAGAGCTTTTTATAATTAGAGAGGCAAGAAGGGATTCTGAATTTAAGATTAAATCTCCATAAGGCATATATACTTTCTAAGCATAAAGTATACTCTTATTAACCATTTGATTTTAAAAATGTTTCTACCTTCTTCTTAAATGTCAATATTCATCAAAACCTAGGAACAAAATAATTTTGGTGAGAAGTGTGGGGTTCTATTGCAAACTGAAATAAATCTAGCCGGTTGTGATTCACTTCTTAGAATATAAAATTGTTTTTAATATACCTAAAATTGTCTTTCTTCCTCCTTTGACACCATAAATTGCTAAATTTTAATTATAAATACTCCTTGGTATTCAAATTTTATTTCTATTATTCAAATACTAACTTTTGTGATGATAAGCTTTGTATGCTATTAATGGAATTTCTGGTTATAAAGAACAGATGGAAGATTTTTTCCCCATTTTTATATGCATAGCTAAGGGGGTGGAAGGAAGCAGGACTTTCAATTAAGCATAACTGGAGGAAACAGTTATGGAGGACACAATGTTTAAGCAGGATGTGCATCACCAATACAGATCATCTGAAAAGAATTCATCTCCTGGAATGATATTTTCTTTAAAATTTCTTCTTAGAGTAATCAGTGGGCCCTTATCTCAAAGCCCAAAGTTTCTCATTTCATGCATGTATTGCAGGATTCTCAGAAGGGAAGGCTCCAAAACCACACTCATTGTGCTTTCATCCATTCCATAGTCACTCTTTTCTCAATTGTATCCTTTGCCCTCAATCCAAAGAAAAATAATGTGCAAAACTTTTCACAAAATCTCCAAAACTCTGTACAGTCTGGCCCAACCTATTTTCCTAATCTTAATTCATACCTTTACCTTCAAGCACCCTTAAACCAACCCCTAAAACTACTTGTTCTGACTTAAACAGGCTAAAGTTGCCTTTGCAGTGATTGCTCAATCCCGTTGGTTAAAAAAAAGTCCTCTCTACTCTTTTCAGTCTGACACATTGCTGCTTATCTTTTTAAAGATACCACTCAAATTTGCTTTTATAGCACTTAACCTGTTATTGAATTATTTTAATTATTTTAAATGTCAGTCTTATATACTACATTATGAATTTTTTCTGAGTTTAGATACCCATTTTCTTTCAAATTTAAACCTGCATCAAGAAAACACAGTGCCTAAACTTTCAACTACACTCAATAAGAATTTGTATAAGGATGAATGAATATATGGAAAGATGGATGGATGAATGGATGGATGGATGGCTCTATTTTCCCTTATCTCCATTCCTAATCTTTATCTCTTCTTTTTTCTCTGCAGCCCTAAAATTAGAAAAACAATCAAGCATCCCATTCACTTTCTTGCTTTCCTGTGGTAAACTCATTCTTTGTCTCAAGATAGGAAATCTATGCATATGCTAATGATAAATTACAAACTAAAATAAATGAAACACAACACATTATATATTTCTGATAAATTATTAATACTTCTTGAATTAATTTTATCTAATTTTAAATTAATCTCATTATATTAGGGATAATATAATTCTAGAATCTAAAACAAATAGAATCTAGAGCAATGCTATCTAGTAGAACTTTCCATGCTGTTGGAAATGTTCTATATTGGACACTGTTCCAAAAAGGTAGCCACTAATCATATGTGGTTGTTCAGCTTTTGAAATATGGCTAGTGTGACTGGGGAAGTGGATATTTAGTTTCATTTATTCTAATTAATTTATTTTAAATATTAATAGCCACATGTGGCTAGTGCCTATCACATTGTACAAAATAATTCTATATTGTTGCAAAATTAGGGTGAAGGAGATTTGCAAAGGAATTGTATCAGAATGATATAAATGGGTGTTATCTCTCCTCTATTTTTATCTTATTGGAAATTTTCCAATCTTTCAAAACTTTATTTCATGTTAAGCCCAGTATACCCTAAGGTTTAATTTTTCTCAGGAATGAGGCAAATATATTCCATTTCTTTTTCTTTTCTTTCTTTCTTCCTTCAGCAAACAGATGTTAAAAATCTTTTGCATTCCAGGAAGTATTCTCAATGTTTGTCATTTGACAATGAATAAGGTAAAACCCTAGCACTCATGGATATTATATACTATTGAATGGATATGCAATAAAGAATAAAAAATGAATGTACAAAATAATTTCAAATAGTAGAAAATGCCACAAAAAAATAATAAAGCAGGCTAATGAAAGAACATTTGGTCAAAAACCTTAATAAGAAGAGACAGCCATATAACAATATGAGAGATTAAACATAGATGTGGGGAATAATAAGAGCACAATTCCTGAAGTGAAAACAAAGGGGGTAGATTCCAGGAAAAAAAAGGATGCCAGCATTGCTAGAGCAAAAAGGGAGGTTGAGAGAGTTATAAAAGATGAGCTCAAAGGGTGTCCAGTAAACAGAACTGGTGGACATATAATGAAGTATGGTGCATTTATGTAATTTATCATTAGCATATGGAAGGTGGTCATCTTAGTGATAGATCAAGAAATCTAACTTTGTTCAAGTGGGAAAGTAGTGAACAGGGAATAAGAGTTAACCAGAGATCCTCATGGGATAGAAAAATTATTGGGAGTAGAAATGTAGAATAAAGTGAACTGGAAATACATGAAGTGGTGATCCAAAAGGAGGTTTGGGAGTTGGTTAAGCTATTGGTGGTAACAAAGTCTAGGATATAACCATTGAAATAGTGGCTACAAAGGAATTAAAATATGAAAGATGGTGATAGTGAGAAAATCAAAGAATATTGAGGCCAGTGTGTTTGGATGAAGCATTTCCAAGCATGCCTATGGACACAATGATGATATGCCTAACATGTTATGACAAGAATAATTATCTGCTTTTTAAAACTTTTTTTCCTTTTATATATTACTTATAATCTTTTCCTTATTTTCTCTGCATCGCTGTTGTTTCTTTGTGATCTATTTTCAGCATTTATATAAAAGATATATCGAAATATGATATTATAAGTTTTCTGTTATACTGCACACTTATATTAGGTTATTATATATGAAATATCCAATTTCCTTAAGTACTAAGTATGACAGTGGAGATCTCTGACATGTCACTCTGATAATTCTTGTTGTATTTTTATTGTGAAAGTACACCTTTAGTCTTTCAAACACATGTTTTGGCTCATGGTTATCTTTCAAACTTTTTTTAGAGCAATTTTTGTGAAATCATGGAAAAGTAAAAAAATTCATGTTACTTTCTAATATGAGTTATGTTTTGGAACCAATGCAGCGCAGACAGCTAAAAATGTCTACGAAGTATTTGGGAAGGATGTGGCTAATGAATGCACAGTACCTAGATGGTTTGAAAAATTCCATTCTGGTCATTTCAGTCTTGAAAATTAGCCACATCGGCAACCTGAGACCAAAGGTGGATAATGATGACTTGAAAGCTGTAGTGGAAGTGAATCCATCTCAACTTACATGTGAGTTAACAGCAAGGTCTGATGTTACTATTCCAACAATATTGGACTATTTGAAACAAATCAGCAAGGTAAAAAAGATGGATAGATGGATTCCTCATGAATTAAACCAGCATCAGAAGAGAAATTGTCTGAAAGCTTGCCTTTCTTTGGTGTCATGACATAAAGGTGAACCATTTCTTCACTGTATTGTCACGTGTGATGAAAAATGGATTATTTTTGACAATCACAAGTGTTTAGCACAAGGATTAGATAAAGATGAAGTGCCGAAACACAGTCCAAAACCATATATTCATCAAAAAAAGCTAATGGTGCCTGTTTAGTGGTCCAGTGCTGGAATTATCCACTATAGCTTCATGAAACCTGGTCAGTTGATTACAGTGGATGTCTACTGCAACCAATTGGATGAAATGATGAGGATGCCTACAATTAAGTCAGCCAAGATTGGCTAAAAGAGACAGGCCAATCCTCTTTCAAGACAACACTGGACCACACGTTGCACAAACAATGCTGCTCAAACTACAGCAGCTGGACTTGGAAACTCTTTGTCATCCGTCGCATTCACCAGGCCTCACACCAACTGACTATCATTTCTTCCAGGCTTTGAACCACTTCTTGCCAGGAAAAATATTCAATTCTCAACAAGCCATGGAAAACTCCTTTTGCTATTTCATTGTCACTTGCTCTCCAGGCTTTTTGGCTGCTGGCATAAGCAAGCTACCATTAAGATGGCAAAACTGTGTCAATGGTTTAGTTGCATATTTGATTAATTGTACTGCTTCTTCTTTCAGATATTATAAACCACATTTTTTATGCGAAATTGGACATTTCATATTTAATGACCTAAATAGAGAATCATTTATGTCTCTGTATCCTCACCATTAGCACAGTTCCTGACGCATCATTTTTATTGAGTAAATATTTGTGGCATTGAATCTAATTTTGGAGCCATCTTTAAGTGAATAACATTTCATATCGTGAAGTTAATTGTCAAACTTCTGTTCCAATAAATGATGCCTATTTATATATTTTTAAAAAATTTTTAAACATAAAAGTATCTGCTTCTCTGTTTTATCTACAAGATCATAACAGAAGTCATAAATATAAACCTAATATTCAGACTTAGTGTTTACACAATACTTTACTTGGTACTTGTTATGGACTGAATATTCATGTTGCCTCAAAACTCATATGTTGAAACCCTAATCCCAATGTGATGGTATTTGAAGGAGGAGCCTCTGGGAGGTAATTAGTTGATAACGGTGGAGCCTCATGAATGGGATTAGTGCACTTATACAAAGAGGCCAGAGAACCAGCCAGCTCTTTCTCTACCATGTGAGAATACAAAGGAAAAGGCAGTATGCAAACCGGAAGCGAGCCGTCACCAGCACCCAACCATGCTGGCACTCTGATCTCGAACTTCCAGCCTTCAGAACTAGGAGATATAAATTTCTGTTGTTGATAAGCCACCCGGTCTATGGTAGTTTGTTATAACATCCCAAGTTGACAAAGCCAGTGCTAATAGAACAGCAAGATTCCTTTTTGGTTACTTTTTCTGTCCCTGTGTATCTGCTTTCTAACTTCCCATTTGGTTTTCAGAGTCTCAGTACAACTCTGCTGACTAAGATGTTCTTGCCCTACTTCGGCAGATCTGTTCATCCTCTGTCATACTCTGGTGTAATTAATGAGCTAACATTAGTAAAGTACTTTGAGTTCTTTGGATAAAGTTGTGCAAGCTATTATTCTGTTGTGACACTTTCTTTAAGGACCATTATCATACTTCATTGTATTTGTGGAGTCTAGGAGAAAAAAGTGGGAGAAGTGTGTCTCTGAGAAGCTACATGTCAACAAAGTGTGCAAGTGCAGGAACTGCGTGGAAAGAGCCTGTGTCTCAAAATTTTATTTTTAATAGACTCTCAATAATCCTCTCACCATTTTTATTCTATACTATCTGCCCAGAGTAGAAAAAAATCTAGTTTTACATTTATAAGTTTTGGATGTAATAATTGCATAATGTACTGATAGAGAATTTTTATTTAGAGATTAATAAATTGGTTATTAAATGAGAAATAATAAAAGTTTACACGTTTAAAAAATTATAAAGTGAGGTACATACCATTGCTTTGTGGGAGCAATAAGTGTTACCTTTGGAGACATTAATTATATATTTGGAAGCAATTTGAAAATCTTTTACTTTTTTTTTTTTGAGACAGAGTCTCACTTTATTGCCCAGGCTAGAGTGAGTGCCATGGCGTCAGCCTAGCTCACAGCAACCTCAAACTCCTGGGCTCAAGCAATCCTGCTGCCTCAGCCTCCCGAGTAGCTGGGACTACAGGCATGCGCCACCATGCTCAGCTAATTTTTTCTATATATATTAGTTGGCCAATTAATTTCTTTCTATTTATAGTAGAGATGGGGTCTCGCTCTTGCTCAGGCTGGTATCGAACTCCTGAGCTCAAACGATCCGCCCACCTCAGCTTCCCAGAGAGCTAGGATTACAGGCGTGAGCCACCGCGCCCGGCCTAAAAATCTTTTACTTTCTAAGTCACATTTTATCCTAAAGAATAGTTAACAGATATCCATATGAAAGTTGGTGGGCTATTTATCATTGTGCAGTATCTATCTGGGTTTAAAACATTCTTAAGATCTTATTTGCTAAGTGGCCCAACAAATACGATTTATGAGTAAAGCACTGATCTTAAGAATCTGCTGCAAAAACAGGTTCATTTGGAAGGCAATGGTGTCCTGTGGTTACTTTCTATGCTTCATTGCTGGTGGACAGATGGCTGATTTCTCACTGTGTTCTCATTTCAACTCTATCTCTAGCTTGTTCCTTTTCTATGTGGCCTTCTACCTGCGCTTATAACAGAGGCTTTTTATTCTATGACCAGGTTTTACTCACTCTTAAATTTGGACTCTCCCTTTAAGTCTAAAGGTTCAAATGGCTGAAATTGCAACTGCACTAGTGATTCGCCTACTGAACTATGCACCACGTGCAAGTTAAAAGGTGGTATCTGAGGAACATAAGCACATTTTAGTGCCTGATTATTTTCTTCGTATAATAATGCAATTTAAATTATCAAAGTCAAAACTCTAAAAGGATTAGGCTACAGCATGAGGTGGCAGTGCACTCAGCTTCCACAGAGCCAAGTTTTTGTTCCAGCTCTGTTGATGGGACCTAAGTCCACATCCCCAGGCAACTTGTTTAACATCCTGGGGCTCAGGATCTAAAATAAGATTATTAAGATGGATACTTTCTACATACACTCTCTTCCAGCTCGATGATACTGTTGGAATGGGGCTCTTGGGTAGGGGGTATATTCTTTTTGCCAGCTTGTTTGGCAAAATGTATCAAAATGTCTTCTTGGTTATTCTAGAGTCCACAGTACTTCTGAAGAAAGGCTGCATTTAGTTTATAGTATTATCATTAACAACGTTTTTTAGGCCAACCACTTAGCATTTTTAAAAGAAATGGAGGCAAGTGAGATTTGTGATGATTCATGCTCTAGTGCATAAAAATTAACTGCAACTTTTTTTCATGGGTAGTGAACAAAAATAGAAATTATCAGGGACTGAGTTGGGAAGCTCTTTGAAATGTAGTGAGAGATGGGAAGATGCTGGTTAAGGGTTTGGATGCAGGAGCTGGACCTCGTTGGGCCTGGGGAAAGTCACAGATGTTCTCCAAGGCCCTGTTTCCGGATCCATAAAATTGGAACAATAGTATTTCCTACTTCATTAGGTTTGCCTATAGTATGAGATGACTTAACAAATCTAAAATACTTAAACACTGCCTGGCCCAAAGTCTGTGCTATGACAATAGGCATTAACTTAAGTAAAAGGGCTGGTAGAGTGTAAAGCAGTAAATGCATGTAAAAGGCAGTACTAAGGTATTATTGATTCATTGCTTATGTCAAGTAAATCAACAGTAGATAATCTAATTATCAGTTCATTTCCCCGACTCTGTGTTAGTCTTAATCCAATACCAATGAAAATCACTTTAAATTAACGCATATGTGTTTGGAGGGTAGGGAAGTCGGGGTGGAATAAACAATCTCAAAACCTTTTTTCAAACTAAAGATAATCTCAACTCTGAAAATTCTAATTGCCTCACTAGACACACATGTGCATGCACACACATATACACACACAAGAAATCATACTCTAAAATTTCATAAAATCCACATTCTCCAAACAACTAGTTCTTGATGTGCCAAGAATTATAGTAATTTTGCATATATTGTATAACTCTATGTTAGATTAAAATAACTACAAAAATGTAATCTTTACCATTTTCAGCATAAATTTCCCAAATCCATTAGAAGAAGAATGAAGGAATAGACAAATATTTTTCAAAAACTAAATTATTCAGAAACATTTTTATAACTTTAGAATTAATAGGAATCTAATTCATTATCTAATTCCCTTGTACAAATGAAGAGCCTAAGAGATACATGGGCTTAGAGATTGGTGGTGACAGTGCCGGGATAATTACTACTTTTAGGCCACTTATCTTCTTACAGTAACACGTGCATTTTCTGTAAGTTGCTACCAATGATGTCACTCTATAGCATTTCCAAAAATAAGGATTCTTTTCACTTAGATTGAATTATTAAGCATAGCATACATACACAAACACAAACACTCAAGCATTCCTTCTTGCTTATTGCTAATAATATGAATTTACTAATTCTAAGCATGCTCCAATTAAATGTGAATCTTTTGACCTATCTATTATCCATGAAGACACTTCTCCATGGGTGAATTTACTTAGACGAGTAGAGTGAAATTACTGGTCAGAATAGGTTAGCAAAAATAATGAAGTGGAAAAAGATTAGTCACTTTAAATTGCATTTCATCGCCTATTTTACTGTATATAATAAATTTATTTAAATGTTTGGATATCCTTTGCTAATTTAAAATGCCAAAAGTATTTTTAAGAACTGTCTCTGTATCTCAAAACATATGTTATAAGAGAAACACATCAACAACACATTAATATTTGAATATTAAGCAATAAGAAGTCCACTTTGTTAGGATGTGTGTTTGTGCCCCAAATAAAGGAATAGATCACTCAAAAGATGTGTCTAAGTATTTTTGATACTAACAAGTCAATTGACAGTCACTCACACTAGTACCGTCATCCTGGCCATGAATGAGAAAGCTAGTCGAAGACTAAAACATATCAGACACTTCTAAGAAATAGCATTTGATCTGGGAGGCTGAGGCGGGTAGATTGCTGAAGGTCAGGAGTTCAAAACCAGTCTGAGCAAGAGCGAGATGCAGTCTCTACTAAAAATAGAAAGAAATTAATTGGCCAACTAAAAATATATAGAAAAAATTAGCTGGGCATGGTGGTGCATGCCTGTAGTCCCAGCTACCCAGGAGGCTGAGGCAGAAAGATCACTTGAGCCCAGGAGTCTGAGGTTGCTGTGAGCTAGGCTGACACCAAGGCACTCACTCTAGCCCGGGCAACAGAGTGATACTCTCTCCAAAAGAAAAAAAAAGAAATAGCATTTGAAATCTTAATGGAATTAATTAATTTTACATTTCAATGGTTCACTTATTAATTCAGTACATATTTATTTATCCTCTTATTATAAAGATTTAAAATGAGCATATTGAAAGTTCTCATTTTCTTGGAGTTGATAGGATACATGTAACTACAGAGCAACTGTCAATGTTTCCTGTCTCAACCAGAGACTGGAAATTTTGGTACAATAGTTATTAAATACTGAAATCATTTTTGTATATTATTAATAATATGCATGTTTGTGCATATACTATTATAACCCGGTGGAGATAGAGGATACAATGCTTGGACTTATGATTTCTAATAGGTTATATATTAAAGAAACTATGTAAATGGGTAAAGGTACCATCATCATTATCAATTTTCCAGTAAGGGAGGACATAAAATAATACTCCCATATCTTGTCTCCTCTATCTATCCCCTTTTCCCCATATAATTAGAAAGGGAATGCTCTATAGAAAAGATAATTCCTTGTTTCTGAGAATCTTGGACCCGGTGTAACTCATTTTTTTTGCTTCAGCATCTTTAGTATCAGAGAATTCTGGTTATAACTATATAGCTCAGAGTACAGAATGAATTATAACTAAGACATTTGATCATTCTGGAGTCTTGATTTACTGAATTGACTTTTTCTTGTGTTAAATTAAACACACAAGTGCCTGATCACTTTCTTCCATTGTATGGGCACAGCCTTACCAAAATGTTGTAGATGGAGATTAATTTTCACACTAGATTTGATTTCTTTGAGCTATATGATCAGGTGAAGGAAAAGAGGATATTAGGGGGAAGGATTGTATGTATTATAGATTTCAAAATGTTATTTGTGTTCCAGAGAGATAATTATACATGGACAATGTCAAGAAAGCTAAATTAGGGGAAATAGCTATACTTGAGCAAATCCATTCTGAAGGTATCATGTTGCATCTTGGATTTGTTTATAGAATATATTTGTGTTTGAGGGATCAAGAAAGAAAATTATAAAACTTGATCATAACTCCTCCCCGTAAATCTGAACTTTATCCAGTGAAAGTTTGGGGCTGTCAACCCTTAGTTGTTACATAATTCCTTAACTATGTAGTTCTTTACAAACTTAAATTTCCTCTATGTATTTCCCCAAACAATAAACAAAAAAAAAAATTATCAGAGAAGATGGGAAAATAATGGCAAGTATCTGATAAGTTTATAAGATAATCATAAAGTTCTGCTGAACAAATCCTAGGTCATTTCTGGTTTAAGGGACCCCTCTGAAGCCCTCATTTGTCACAATTACCATGTTTTTGTGTGGGTGTAGACTTCTACTTCCTTCACATTTGCTGGAGTGTGTAAATTGTTTTAGAAAATAAAATGACACTCAACATCCTGCCATCATTTAGTGGAACATCTTTAAGCCAAAACCTTTTGTCACTAAAACTGTGAAAAAGAGAGACTGCTAATGTAATAATTGGTCTTGGCTACATTTTTTAAATAACAATCTTGAGATTTTTCTCAGAGACCATGGAAATGAATAAGAAGCCAAAATACAGATACTTTTAATAATTTAAAGTTGAAAAGATTTAATAAAAATGTTTAAGTGGGCTACTCTTGCAAATGAAATTTATTGTTTTGAAAGTGTCTAGGTCTATAGGACCTCAGAAATACCTAAAAATAAACCTAATTCTCACAGGGCTTCTGAGTAAGAATTCTGTAATGATGGAAGAGTGAAAATGAGAAAAAGAAATGGCACCAAGGGATGTTAAATTGTATTTCCAGCCCAGCAGATAACATTTTAGAAAGATACTTTGAATATAATGTTCAATTCTTTGCATTAGTTGTGTGCATTGGTCCACTTGTGCTGGAACCAAATGTTCAAGACACTGAGAGTACCCAGAGAGGGGGAAGGTGGTGCTCCACAGCAAAGAGAAGTGATTATTCTGTGAAAAAGGTGACCCTTGGGGGTTGACTCTGTCAGTGGCTCTGAAGGAGTGGATATGCCTTATCATGAAAGATTCTCATCTGTGGCCTGTTCTAGAGAGAGAAATTATATGGAATCACTTCCATTCTTTCACCTCAGGAAACCCAATTCTGATGATCTGAAATCTGTCCAGCTCTTTCTAAAGTGAAGCAGGACCCCAAATGTAGACTTGGAAAATTGATTTTAAAGTAGTATTTTCTCCTCCATTATGACATAGAAATTGCTGGAAGTCCCACTCAGAGAGTAATAGATTTAGGGTTGACCTAGATTGTTTTTTCAACTTTCAATTGACCCATCACTCTTTTGGGGCATAGGAAGGAGGAAAGAAGACTTAGAAGAGAGAAAGAAAACCTCACGTCCATGTCTCCAAATTAATGACTGTGACGTCAAATGCTTCTCATACTTTCGGAGCTTCATTTGAAGGTCTCTCCTCTTCTTCAAAGTATAACTACCATATGGCCCACATTGCAGTCTTTCCGTTTACACAACAATTTAATATGCCTGGTTCAAAATGAAATACCAGCTCCCGACTGGGAAATTAAAGCAGCATTCAGCTCCTCTCAGCAAGAAGGCTGCAGTTTGATATATTCTGTAAACTGGATCTGCATTAGCCACGGGAAAGAGGATTGACATAGTTAGGAAACACAGTTGGACTTGTTAAAACAAGCGTTTCAGTTGCACAGATGCTAAGTCTCTTTAGAGCTATGCTTTGGATCACTTTGCTCCTACTTAGCTATCAACTAAATATATTTTTGTTTTAGTTTCTTTTAATTTTTATCTTTACAGCAACTTATATAACTGCAATCTTTCACCTCTAAGATATTTCAAAAATGTTTGTTGGGAAAGAATAGGCTTATGACATGTTACAATATCCTCTTTTTTTATTGAGTCCATTTTAATCACTCCAGTATAATATCTGTCAAGACATGGTGGGAAAAGAGTGGTCTCACACAGACTGAGAATCAAATCCTGGTTCTTTCACCAACCTTAAATAGGTTAATTGAATGCTTTTAGCTTGAGTATGGTAGTCTGTAAAATAAGGATAATAATACTTATATGGCCTTAAATAGGTTAATTGAATTCTTTTGCTTGAGTATGGTAGTCTGTAAAATAAGGATAATAATACTTACAAGGAAATTGCAAAGAAGAAATGATTAATTGTTCTCAAAAAGGTCAAATATATACTTGGCCTTTACAACATCCAGAATTCTTATAGAGGTCGCCGTATCCTGTGCCCTCTAATATCCTAATGGTCAATTGAGTTATAAAAACAAACACTCTTGATAATGACTTCAGCTGTCTCTGCTGAGGTAAGCACAATTTGTCCCAGATGGTGCAAAGATACACTCCATTATTAAACCTTTATGTGTGAGAACAAAAGGGGCTGGAAAGACCTTTTAGGCCTTATAGAAAGTTACTCAGCGAGAAAGAATTTGCCTATGAGAACCAGGAAAACAAAGACAATCCTCTGCCCCTAAAACTGATATCTAGCCCTGTTTACCACATATATATTTGTACATATTAATGTTAGGCTAACCCAATACTCTAAGGCTGAGGGGAAACATATAAGTCCATGACAAAAATAACTATTATTAATAGTTTAATCATGTCACCTCCATATGTCCTTATAGAAGGCCACTTTTAGTGGTTGTATTCCTATAGCCCAGTGGGCAAACTACTGTAAGTTTGTGATGGATTTTTCACGGGTCTATGATGAAATAAATAGAATAAGAACAATGTAATGAGTTATTCTTAGAGATAAGTTCATTTAACTGTCCTGTCCTTTATTCTGTGTTCTTTTCATTTTGAAATTACTCTTGCTATTTCTATATTAACATCTTTTTTTCTTTTATACACTGGTGGTGATGGTGGATGATTGGTTGATTGATGGCTGGTTGATTCTTTAGTGATACATGATAGTGATATGTGACAGGATAGGGCCTATTTTGTTCAATTTTCCCTACCAAAAATAACTTCATTCTTTTATAATTGTGAAAATACGATGAAATCCAACCACATGTCTCAATATTAATGAATACCTTCATATGTGGCTCTTTTAATATTCCTCTAATCATGTGCTATGGCTAACCAAAAAGAAAAGCTTCTCTATACTCTTTGTCTGCATTCCCTCAAATACATTTTTGTCTGTAGACACTAACAAAAATACTCAACTGAATCAAATTTCCTTTGTCATAAACAATTTGCACATTGACTAATACTTATTATCACTAATATAAATTTTCCTTTTCTTTTTTTCCCTCTGTATCTAAATGCCATGGACTCTTTGGCAGATGTCTTTTTTCTTTTTATCCTGCTTAAATAAACTGCTAAACCAACCGGAGTTACCTAACATTTACATGGAAAAGAAAAATAGATGAAGTTTTTGAAAAGCATTTCTAATGTTTTTAAATAGCTGTCTCTCACGAACAAAGTGATTAGCATTTGTTTTACAAAGTTCCAAGAAGATTATCCAAAAAAGATTGCATAATTAAAGCAAATGTCCCAAAGAGTTTAATTATAGATGCTTTGATATCTAAAACATAATTTTAAGTTTCTGTTGTGAAAATGATTCAAAAGTTGTACAAAGACACAAAGCAATAGCATGTTTACCACACTTTAGATTTGTAAAGCAGGGTTTTTGGAGATAAGAGACCAAAAATATGTCCTCATCAGCACTACTGTCAGTCTCTCCATGTGGCACTTCCACTGTAAAGGTTTTGCTACTGGCATCTAGTAGAGTGAGGCCAGGGAGATGCAGCTAAACATTTTACAAAGCTCAGGACAGCTCTGAACACCAAAGAATTGTCTGGCTGTTTTGCTGATTAAGGACCTTTTAAAGCCTCCACATAATGTGTATCAATACCAAAAAACAAAACTGGAGGATTAGAGAAAACAGACATGAGTTTATTCAGGGATCTTACATTCCAGGGCTCTGGTGGTGGCAGGCTGGGAAATTCATGGTGTCACACCCAGAAACAGCAAGTGATTATATAGACAAGCACATACAAAGAAACATTAACTTGGGGATATGGTTTGCATCACCAGGTATGGTAGGAAGTCTTCTATAAAGGTCAACATGGACATGGTCTCAATCACTCTTGCAAGGGATGGCTAATCTCCTGCGTCTTTCTTTGTTTTAACTCTTTAGGCCTCCCTGAGCAGATTGGGGACAGGATATCCAGTTACCCTGCACTAACCCAAAACTTCGATAGGGCGACATTGAGAAACCTTGGTCTAGAGAGTGTCATTCAGTTTAATATATTGGAACACAAGTACAGTAATTAATAATAGTTAAGTAGCATTAATAATTACCTTTCTTGTCTTTCTTTTTTCTTCCAAGATCCTTTGAACTCTTCCTTCATTCTCACTTGACCTCTGACATTCCAAACTGGCATCCGTCTTTCTGTTTAGGGATTTCTGATAATGATGATAATGATGATGATATAGAAAAGTAAATAAAGACATACTTGGTAAAATGTTATTCTGGGACTAGGGTATGTTAGTTGTATTTTGCTGGCCTTCGGCAACAGCAAAATATTTTTCTTGTTTCAGTTGATACTCTTTATAAATCAATTAGTATTTTTTTTAAAAAAATACATGTGTATAATTTTCTTGACCTGGTACAATATTTTAATGAATTCCATATCTATCATGTTTCAAAGCTTATTTTTAATTATTTTAAATGTTATAGGTTCTAGGAGACATTTCTTTTTAGGCTTCTCTGGGAAGGTGAGGGAGTTGAGATATGACCTGGAAATAGCTTCTTTACAATATTTGCTTCTGCTTAGATATTTGACCATCAACTAGATTTTTGATAATATTAACAAATTATTATTCATTTTTTAGGTATAATTATGATATTATGTACATTTTTACTATAAAATGTTTATATTTTAATGTTACATACTGATATTTTGTAGTTAAAATAATTTCTGCAATTTGCTTCAAAAATAATAAAGAAAAGGGGAAATGTGTGAGGTACCAGTGGAACAAGTCTACCTATGTCAATAATTGTTGAAGCTGTGCAATGAACAGATAGGATTTTCTTATGCTATTATAGTACCATTTTACTAGTTTATTAGGATATGAGAGTATACTTTTCTATTAGTATTGTAATTGTGTATTATTATACTGGCCTAACTTTTTATGTATTCATACTTTCCCAAAATAAAACCTGTAACAGAAAAAGGAAAAAGTTGAGCTTTTTGTAACATTTTTATATTTTTTGTATCTTTGTAAGAGTCATTCCTTGACCCCTTCCTTCACAAACATGGAAATAAAATAGTGGATCATTTAGTTTCTAGTTAAGTGAGGCTTTTTTTTGAACATGGTTTGAAAAAGATATAATCACATCCCAGTTAAGCTTTACTTTTTGTTTGTTTGTTTGTTTGTTTTTTGGTTTTTTTAAAAAATAGAGTCTCATTCTGTAGCCCAAGCTAGAGTGCAGTGGCATATCATAGCTCACTAGAACCTCAGGCTCCTGGGCTCAAGTGATCCTCCTGCCTCAGGCTACCAGATAGCTGGGACTACAGGTGCATACCACCACGCTCAGCTAATTTTTTTTTTCTTTTCTGTTTATGGTAGTAATGGGGTCTTACACTTGCTCAGGCTGGTCTCTAACTCCTGACCTCAAGGGATCCTCCCACCTCAGCCTCCCAGGGTGCTATAATTATAGGCATAAACCACCACCTCTGGCCCCAGTTAAGCCTTTAAAGGATGAGCAGGTGCATGCACCTGGGTAAGGGCCAGACCAATGCTGGTGGGAGAGTTTCCCAAACAAGTGGATCAGGCAGGATTTTTTTTAAATATTAAAGATAATATGTAGTTTAAATAAACAGTTACAGTGTTTGATCAAATTCTTCACTTCACTTTGCTTAAAATTTGCAAGCTAAGAATGATTTACATATCTTTAGTCCACTAATTTCTATTCTTTCAAGATTTTATTTGGCTAGGTTGTGATACAAAAAAGGAAATATATTTGGGGAAAAAAATCTGTTTAACTGAAGAGTAGGCAAATTTTTCTGTAAAGGTCTAGATAGTAAATATTTAGGATTTGTGGGCCACATATGGTCTCTGTCACATATCTGGCTTTTGGATTTTAGTTTTTATTTTTAACAAACCTTTAAAAATGTAAAACCAATGTCTTTAGTGAGTACAAAAAGCAAT
Organism: Mirza zaza; assembly: GCA_008750895.1. NCBI lineage: Eukaryota > Metazoa > Chordata > Mammalia > Primates > Cheirogaleidae > Mirza > Mirza zaza. The sequence goes on along the minus strand of VSMD01031929.1, from coordinate 24,339 downwards.
ACAAAAGTATAAGGGTTGGATTTGGCTGTAGACCTCCTAATTGACCCCTCATTTCAAACCAAGCTTTTTATCCAAGTTTAACTCATTCTGAATAAGATATTATAAGCAAATCATTCTGTAAAATATGTTTTTCTTATCATTATCATCCCTTTAATGCATATGCATTTTATCTCTATCCACTAATACATACTACTAATTAAAGTAGCTAATTACAGATCTGTATTATTGTTTCTTATAACCAACACATACTTAAGCCTATACACAAAGTTTTAAAATTCAGAACATCAATGTCATTTTCATAATTATAATTATTACCTTGAATTTGCTCATTAGTTGTCATAGAAAATGATGTTTCTTGGTGTTGGAAATGATTAACAGATACTTACCTTTGCTTGGATTAATTTGTGAGTGTGAGTGCTTTCTTGGTTGAGAGGTAATAGTAGGATTGCTTTATTTGCCTAATAAATTTTTGCTGTTACCTTGCACAAAGATTGATTCCCATTGGCCTCTCTACTGATACCTAGAATTACTCAGAAGTAGAAAAGGAAAACTCCATAGGTAGGATATGAGTTTTCTACTCACAACAAGCCCTCTCTGTGGTACTCATATATTGGACTTGAAGAACTCATTGTATCAAGACAGGGAAAGAAAAGAAGAAAAGTAGAGGCATTTAACAAAATGGACTGGTATGAACTTCTAGTCCTCAAAGAGGTCACAGGTGGAGATGTGCATGAGTCAGACACTTTCAGGCTGATGGCACTGAGTTGAGCACAGGTTACCTGAGGTGATGGAGTATATAGTAAGGGAGCAGAGGAAGAAAAGAAGCACAGCAACCCTTCTCAGAAGCATCAGAGCAGACATTATGGCAAGTGAGAATACTCCTCAGGAAACCACATCCATAGCAGTGGCACAAGAGCCACCTTAGGGATATACCACACTCCCATATTCATGCATTCACTGACTTTCTAGTTGTTCATTCCTCACTTTAAATCTCCCCATGAGACGGTGTGATTAGGCCTATTAGTCACAATCTAATATACAGGATCCCCATCAGAAAGAGATCTCCAGCTAGGCTACCATATGGGCTGCTGCTGCCCAGTTTAGGCACTAATCTTGGTTGAACCAGTTATTGATTTTATTGTTTTAGAAAGGAACAACTGGATTAATATCAAGAATTTCATGAAATGGTATTTTTTTTTCTGGGTTCCAAAGTTTTGTTTTATTTTTTTCCAAAATAACCTTTTAGCTTATGTTCAATCACAGGACAGATGTACTGCGGTGTTTTCTTTTATGTCTAGGTTCAAAATCATGGTTGCCTCACCCACTTTCAAGCTCTGTTGAAGTTTCATTTTACAGTGAGATCACTTCTATTCTCAGTGCTACAGTTTTAGTTCAGGCAAATCCCTATCACCTCATATCTAAAATTATTATCAAAACTTCTTTACAATTTTTTAACTGCTAAGAGCTTCCCTCCCAGTTCATTTTACAAATTGACTATAGATAAGTATTCTTGCATCATAAAATGAAAGATTCTAGAGAACAAATTTACCTGTTTAAGAATGAGAGGTTGAGTTACTTTCCCATATATGGCAAAATATGTAGAGAGGTAGGACTCCCCATTCTATTCCATATAACTCTGTTTCCTATTTTACATACAAATTCCTTTCTTAAGAGCCCTAGAATAACATCATAGATCATGACCAAGCTTCTTATTCATGGAGGAATATTGTCTATGCCTCACCAAACTCCTATAATCTTGTGAGGCTGCTCTTCTTACAATTCCATGAAAACCTTCTTCTAAACTCTTCTCTGAACTTGTTCTCATGACACTATTCCATTCTAATGCCTTCATCTCTCCTTCTTTTCCTTTTCTCCTATTCTCTCCACCCCCCTGGCCTGGGTAATGTGATCCCTATACTTCTTTCAAAGCCTAACCAAAGCCCTTCATGTCACCCATGATGTATAAAACTATATGATGATGGATAATGTATTATTTGGATTGGTATAAAATCACTAGCAGACAATTTGACTTTGAAATTATGCTGAAGTCTTTTTAAAACGATTACACTTGAATTTATAACTAATTTCCAACTCTTTCAGTCAGGATAAATGCCATACATTTATTTTATATTCCCCATAATTTCCTTCAAGACGCTGGTTACAGAGAAATCACTTGACTTGAATTTATGTTATCCGTTAATTTCCATTCTTTTTGTCTACTTTTTTCCAACTTCTAGTAAATGAGGAACCCTGTTTTAATTGTAAATTTGACAGCTACATGAACTTAATTCCCCCAAAAAACCTTATCATTGGTATTATATAGGAACTTGTTAGAAATACAGATTCTGAGGTCCCACTCCAGATTTACTAAATCCTAATCTACTTTTCAACAAGGCAACCCAGGTGATTCTTATACATATTAATGTGTGACAAGTACTACACTAAAGAATTCAGTCTGAATGAGTCCACCATTAAGTTTTGCATTAAAAAACCAAACTTGGAAATGTGTATTTAAATCTCTATTTTATTATGGGTACATGCCTGATTGAGAGAGAGAGAGAGACAGAGAGAGAGAATCAGGGAAAATATTTAGGAGACAAATAACTTGTTTTGATGTAGTAGACTTGCATCATAAATATCTAGTCAACATATTTTCTATTAAGACTATTATTTCTTCTATGTTTTTTTTTTTTTTCATTTTGTGTAAGCATATTAAGCCACATAGGACAACGAAGCTGTCAAGATAATTACTTCAAAAAAACATACTGGAGGTATCTAAGGGCTTAAATCCTTTGATGAATATTTAAAAAGCTGGCCACTTTTTAAAGACATTTATAATTCAAGGTGTTTGATTAACTTTTAAAGAGTTGAATGTTGGTAGATTTAAAATCAAAGGGAAAGTTTGGAGTGGTCTGGTAGATTCTCAAAGCTGGCTAGAAGCAGGAAAACTGTAGTCTGACCTTCCTTAGCTTTGATATTTTTATGTGATTTTTGTTTTAATCACATAAAAGATACCCTTTAATCTTCTATATATATCACATGGCTAACATGGGATTAACAGTGATTGTTTCCTACCTACTCAACAGATATTCTGAGAATTACTGATATAAAGTCCATCAGGTATTTTAACTTGCCAAAGACAAGTAGTGTATGTATATGTATGTATGTGTGTGTGTGTGTATATATATATATATATATCAGTTTATAAATCAGTTTATAAATAGTATTGTGCAAAGCTGTTTGTATGCAAACATTAGGCAGATGAAGGAATCACAATGGAACTGAAAGACACAGAAGGGGAAGAGGTTAAGGAGTGGAAAGTATAAACTTTAATGAAAATATCCACATATGCAACAAAATTAAACAACCATGTCATAACCATATTTATAATCAACAGGAACCAGAAAAGAGCCTTTTAATTTCTGGCAGATAGGGCTAAAGCTCCTCAAAAAGGTATGGCTATTTAGAATTTTGTGTTTGAAGCACTTTGTTTTATGAAGAATATTTCCAATCTGCTGTATATCATTCTGCTTTTCATTTAGCCATTAATTCATTTATTTATTGATTCATTCATTTCATGTCTCTTGAACCAAATATTATATGACTAAATCTATGGTAAGTGCTAGACATTCCAAATGTGATTGTTGTACTTGCCGTTAAGGACATTATAGTTTGGTATAAAAAAATCATATAACCAATTAAGTTCAATAAAGTGTTGTAGAAACTAATGCAAAACCAGCAAGATAGAAAGGCGGCACAAGGATAAATTCTCTCTGGGGCAATTAAGAAAGGATATCTATAAATGTGAAGCCATCTTACTAAAGACACAGCCTAAGGAATTTGGAATGTTTGTGAACAAATTATTTACAAAAGGGTAAAGGAGGGGGGAGATGATAACTATATTTCACAAATTTGGAGAGCTACTTGATGTATGAAGCATTATCTCTCATTGGCTCTAGCAGGAAGAGAAAAAATCACGATGAAAAATTACAAGGGAAAGAGAATAAACAGAAGGTTAAAAGGAAGGAAATGTTTTATGAGTTCCTACTAGGTGCTAGGCTTCTGGTAGGCTCTTTACAGGCACTATTTTAGTTAACAACATAAAAACTTTGTCAATGAATAACTCTGCCAATGTATAACTTGTCTGAAGTGTTGCTACTAGGTCAACACTGGGAGCCCTGGATGATCCCCCTAATTCATGTTTTAAGTGAGTTGAGTTGATCAAACTTAGAGCTAAGATTTGTTTGACAGTTGGCATGAGTGTTAGTAGAGGACACTAATAATTGTGCGTTTAGGAGTTTGTCTATATGAATTGAAATGACCAGTTATTATATGTCTTTAGAAAAAGCAAACTCAGGTATTCTGGTTATTAGAATATGTGTTACAATATATATGTTCTATACATGCATAATTATTCCTTCATAAGATATGTATTTGGATATGTATTATATTCAATCTGTTTTGGAAGATTATACAAAATATGAAGTACATTTAAATAAGTCAAATACTACAAAATTTGCATCTGTTTAATGTTCTATCTAGTGTAAATATCTTTGGATCCCTATTCAAATCCATTTGACACCCAAAGTACTTCTACCAGCCAAGTTTGGTATGTAAATTGATTTAAGCCAAATGTTACTATCTCCTATGCCACAGAGAGGCAATATTTTACTAGTTCACTAATATAAATATAGAAAGACTACGAATACAAAAAGAAAACCAAAAAGTGACATTTCTTTTTGCACGTTATCATGGCACACTGAATTAGAAACCTAAGTAACTTATAGGAAATTTGTATTTTGATACACAACAGAGAATTACTTTTATTTCATGATATCAGGTACAAGAGAAGGAAGCAGATTTTGCTTAGGTTACTATGCTAAGCACATTTTTCCCCATAAATTCTAGAAACACATTATTTTTAAAATTTTTGACATGAGTTTCTGATTAGCTTTGTGACACCGCAATGTCAAGCTCAGTTTTAGAGGTCAGGAAAATATTTCTGAGTTGCAATATGCTTGAAGCCATTTGCCCTACCTTATAAAATGACTATTTATAGAGTTGACAGTAATGTCAGTTGGACTCAAATGTTTATTATCAGGGTTAACTAATGTCAGCAAAAATAGCACTGGGCAGTTGATATATCTTGTACCCTAAGGATTATTAAAAGTATTACATATAGTGAGCTAGGCCAAATCTAATCTCCCAGGCCACACTCTTTCTGATATTGAAATTGGAAACAGAGTTTTATAATGTTCCCATGACAGGGTGAATTACCAACAGTTTTCATCTTACCTAGGTGAAATAACTTCTTAGCCATTCATAAATGCCCTGTATAGAAAACCAGGAAAATTCTACCAAATTAAAATTAATATGCTAAGTCATGATCACTTGTACAGTTGATTATAATATAGAAATTTGCATCCAAAGAAAGGGATATTTTACTCTAGTAAATTTGCATTAAGGTTCATAAAACAGTGATTGCATGATAAGTAAACTCCTAGTTGAGTTCTCAGAATGTAAGCAAACAAGAAAAAAAGGCAGAAAGTTTGGAACAACAGACAAATTGTAGAAAATATTCCAAGATACTATTTTAAAAGCTTACATCTGTAAACTGCACTTAGCTTGTTCTTTGGCAGTTCAGTTTGACTTCATTTTGTATTTTTTTATTTGTCTTATGAGATCAAGCTGAGCACACAAAACCAAGTTATTTTTCTAAACCTGTTGAGTAAGGGTATGTCTATACTACAAAAAACGTTACCAGATATTCTAGATACTTTTCTTCATTATTCTTTTCTTCATTATACTTTTCTTCATTATTCTTAGTATGTTTCATTTCTTAATTCTGTTATTTGTGGTAGAAGCAAAGGGTATGGAGGCATTAAATGAAGGGAATATTTTAAGTGTTTTTGTTAATACCCAGTGACTATTTCTACTTCAAAGAATATACCTCCATTTGTTCTATTTCTCAGAGATATGTTGTATAGCTTAAAGAAGGTACATAAAAAAAATTGGCAACTTCTATTACAAAGAGGAGATGCCTACCAGGTGCACCAATATCATGCTATCTAAAACTGAAGAATAGAACTTAGCATGGGCATTAGATTCATTCACTATCATTTTGACGTACCATAAGCATTTTTAAATCATTTGTCTATGCTCAAAAGTCAACACAGCAGGCACTGTGAGGGATACAATAATGTAACTGGATAGTTCTCTTCTTAAAATATCTTAAACCTGCTAGGGTAATGCAGCCATTATTTAGGAAGCAATTCAAAATTCAGTACCAAAATATTATTTAAAAGTGATAAGCTAATACATAACTTCTAAGAAACCTAAGGATATGATAGAGATGACTAAATTGGTTTTTCTCTCTTCATCTTTTACTCATCCTCTAAAAATTACAGAGACACAGACATGATAAATACACAAAAACTCTGTTAACACCTAACACAGCTGTGTGTTTACTCAGTAAGTAGATTTTCACAATAACTTAATACTATATCAAGTGAAAATTAATTCACAGAAGCACCTGCTCTATTCATATTGAATCTGGAAATTCAGTTCATAAAATCTAGCACTTTTATGATCATAAGTTTTATTTTTTTCATTGCTTAGTATTTGTCATTTCTTAATTCTGTTATTTGTGGTAGAAGCAAAGGGTATGGAGGCATTAAATGAAGGGAATATTTTAAGTGTTTTTGTTACTACCCAGTGACTATTTCTACTTCAAAGAATATACCTCCATTTGTTCTATTTCTCACTACGAAATTATTGAGGAGATGCAGCAAGATAATGGCTGATTAGTTTTAAGTTGGTAATGAACAGTCTTTTACATAACTTTTGAAAGGACTTGTTGGTATAAATCTATATTTAGCCCTTAGTTTCTGCATAAGAGAAATGTCACATTAAAGGAAAATGGCTTTTGTTTATGTAGGTGGATTAAATCATTCGTTTTGTAGAGCATGTTATTTGGTTCAGTGACTCAATTCAGCAAACATTAAGCACCTACTCTGTGTCATGTAGGCACTAGAGATAGAAAGGCTAATGAGATTTTAGAAATAAAAAATTGAATAAGTCTAAGTTACAGATTTAATGATAATAAAACTCTAGAGATGTAATTGAGTTTTACATTTTACTGATAAAGTCCACAGAATATAGGTATGTGTTCAAATCCTCATAGGCAAGAGCAGTCTATAACACAGGACTCCAAAATCCCAGGCCAATATACTTTATGCTACACACAGAAACACATACACACAAACACAAATCTCTAAAATAACCCAAGCAATTGGATGTATATACCTGAATCATCAGGAAACCAACCATCACTGCTGCAGAAAATTCCCCAAATAGCATTCTCTATTTCATTAGTTGGCAAGAAAGACCAAACTAAAATATCAGTCTTGACCCCACAAATTACAAAAAGTAAAATAGCTACATTATATTTTTAAATAAAACTTAATGAAGAAGTCAGATTTGTTGAGCAATAACATTTTAAGTTTTACTGAAATGGCAATATATGAAAATTTTTGGTTAAGAGATTATAATACATGTATTTATTTTTTCATATAGCTCTAAAATATTATTTAAAAATCATCCTCTGATGAATTAATTTTCTTGTCAATGGCAATATTTAATGATTCAAGACAGGATTACTTAGTAATGGGGACCTATACTATGTAACATATGCTGCATATATTATGCATCTACTATATGAGGACTACAAATAAGAGAGGTCAGAAAATCATTTGCAGATAATGGAGTTTGGAAAAAAATATATGAATAAACACATCTATACCACAATAAATCTATCTTACCACATCTTTAAAATGACTATACATATTCAAAGTAGCTATATTTTTATTTTTAATTTTTAAACTGTATTTTAAAATATAAAAGTAATATATAAATGAGTGCTCACTGTAAAAAAAAAAAAAAAGTCCAGGTAATTTCTAGGCATAAGAAGAAATAAAGAAATAAAAGTCCATTTCTTATTTAAGGTGATCCTCAGGATGTGTCTTCATTATTTCCCTTTTCAGAAACCCTGTTAAAACAGTAAAAGAATAAAATATAAATGCAAACCACAAAGAGACATGAAGTATGAGTGTTTATTTGAGAACAATCGGGAGATGGGACAGTACAACATAAATATTTCTGGAAGAAAGTAGATATAAGAGTGAAGTACTAGATAACATCGGTGACCTAGCCAGCAACCTTTACCCTTTTTTCCTTTTTAATAGATTTCTCATTTTGTGTGGCTAGAAACATATACAATTCCAGTAATTAAACCAGTATTTACCTAATTCAGTCACTAACAGTAATTATCTTCTTCCAGTTTACTATATGTTCACTTTTGAATCCTTTCCTGTAACTAAGGGTGGCCATGTAATACAGTTCTGATAATAAGGCATTAGAGAAAATAAGGTAGGGGCCTTTAGTGTGACTTTTATAATTAAAAGAAAAAAAAAAACAGGGGAAGGAAGTCTTTCTTTATCTCCCTGCTGTGGATGCTGTTGTGTGAGCATATGAAATGTGGGAAGTTGCCATAGTTAACTTGTGATCATGAGAGAAGGCAAAACAAAGATTGATAGTACAGAACCTTGGCTTCATTGATGTGTTGATTCACCTCTGGCCCTGCCTTCCCCAGATTTTTGTTTTGTAATATAATAACATTATTTTATTGGAAAAGCTAATGTTATTTAGATATTCTGTAACATGCAATTAAAGGCATGCTACTGGTTGCTGATGAGCCTTGAAGTGAAAGTAGAGTGAACTTGGAATATATATATGGAGGACTGGGGCCAAGGAGAGAGGAGATATCCTGGAAGAATCCCAAAGAGGCTCTTAGTTAAGAGACAACAGGATCACAAAGGGCAGAACAAAAAGTGAGGGCAGAAAGAAGGTGACTTATGTAAGTATATGGAACAATTAACTCTACATCCCTCCCTCCATGTTGCAGAATAGCCTATGGGCAACCATGTACTCTCCTGACGGTAGAAAAAGCTCTTTGAAAACACAATTGAATGAAGGGAAGAACTAGGACAGATAATAGAGATATCAGTCATCAAGAGAAAGTCCTCCTCATTCTGGCATTTAGGGAAATACGAGGACAAGTTTCCTACCTATTTACCCTAAAGAAAAACTCTAAATTAACAAATTCTGCAACAGCACCAGGTTTTTATCTTAAATGTGACTGAACATCCATAGGTTATCCAAAGAAAACATTGAACATACAAGGGAAAGACCAAAACATGAAGACAGAAACAATGATTCCAGAGTAAAGAGAAGGAATTCAGGAGGGAGAAGAGAAATTCAAAATACAACTATCATAAATATATAAAAAAATAAAAACAAAACTTCTTTTTCTTTTCACTTTTTACAGCTTTAGTGCAACATATTTTACATATATAATTCATCCATTTAAACTGTACAATTTATTTGTCTTTTAGTACATTTACCAAGTGATGAAATCATCAACACAAATCAGGTTTTAGAACATTTTCATCACCTCAATAAGATTTCTTATTCCCACTTACTATTAATCTCCTTTCCCAGCCTCTGCTGCAGGCAACTACTAATCTGTTATCTTTTTCTATAGATTTGTCTTTTCTGACTGTTGTACATAAGTGGAATCTCACAATACATGATACCTCATGTCTTGCTTCTCTCACTTAACACTACTGAGGGTTATTCATGTTGTAGTACCTATCCATCATTCAAAATCATATCTCTTAACACCTACCGGGAGACAGAGAACATTACATCCACAACAAATGAAAAAGAAATAATGAAAAAGAAACACATAGAGCAAAATGGAATACATTTGAAAATTAAAATTACAAATGGCCAAATAAAAATATATTTAAAAGAATGGAAGGTAAAGTGGAAGAAATTTCCTACAGTAGAAATTTACCATAAAAAGGTTTATGTTCCTTCATATCTTATTTTTTCTATTCTGTTCACTTAGATATTAATTTTTCTAAATATTTTTTAAAATAAAAGTCATGCATGCCCACAAATAAGAATAATTTATCTAAAGGAAAGTTGAAAAAAGAAAAAAAAATGTACAGTACATTAACATATAGAAATCCTTTTCTGTTCAGAGCAAAGAATATTAACAGATACAATAGTCATCTTACATTACATATAGTCATTTTTTTTTTTTTGAGACAGAGTTTCACTTTTATTGCCCAGGCTAGAGTGAGTGCCATGGCGTCAGCCTAGCTCACAGCAACCTCAAACTCCTGGGCTCAAGCAATCCTGCTGCCTCAGCCTCCCAAGTAGCTGGGACTACAGGCATGTGCCACCATGCCCGGCTAATTTTTCTATATATATTTTAGTTGGCCAATTAATTTCTTTCTGTTTATAGTAGAGATGGGGTCTCGCTCTTGCTCAGGCTGGTCTCGAACTCCTGAGCTCAAACGATCCGCCCACCTCGGCCTCCCAAAGAGCTAGGATTACAGGCGTGAGCCACCGCGCCCGGCCCATATAGTCATTTTTATCATGTTATAATTACAAGCTTATATCTGGCTTTTCTCAATTGAGCTTTCATGATACTTTAGTTGTTACCATGTAGACTTTAAAGGTTTTGTTGTTAAAATTGTCACATAGTTCATCCAGTGGCCATATGATCGATTATGAATTGTGACTTGTTAAACATTTAGGACACTCCCATATTTTCAAATATATTAATGAATGCATAATGTATCACTGTGTAAACAATATTATTCTAATTATAGACTATTTCCTTTGGTTAGATTTTCAAGTGAAATTCCTTGGTTGAAGAGTATGGATAGTTTTTAGGATCTTTGCTACAGGTGTAAACAATATGAACAATATGAAATAACCTAATATAAACCTATTAGGTTATTTATTATGAGTTTTATACTTGTCTACATGACAACTTGTAATGTACAAATTTGAAGTCAATATTTAGCAGTAAAATATGTTTTATCAGTTGTATTATATAATATGGCATTAGTGTTTTAGTGACACAGAAATTTCATTTTGAGTAGTATTGAAAATGCTTCCTTTTATTACATTGTATTAGAACATTAGGCAAATTCCATGGCATAATAATTTGCCTAAAAATTGACCAATACAGATTCATCTTCCTACACAAACTCCAAATGTATGCATACACACACACACACACACACACACGATGTGCTCATGCACAAACATACATACAAACATGACTATTTTACAACATTATTTATCAAGTTTACAATGTGTTTCCCTAGATGAGCAATAGACTAATTGATGGTTTAGATGGCATTTCCTAATATATTCCGTATCTTCCCAGATTGGCTCAGATGTCCTTCTTTAATACTCTCAGAGTATGTATATATTTATATTTTTACCACTTATATTCTACAAGTAATATGAATGTAGATATTATGTTTGAGTCATATTTCCAGCCCTAACATCAATAAGTACATAGTGCCTACAACATAATTTACTCATAATGTGTATCAATATGAACTGAATTTCTTTAAGTTCAAAAGAATGTGAAATTAGACAAGACATTTAATCATTATTGTGTTGTTTCCTTTTTTTAAGAGACTAAATTTTAGAAATACTTCTACTTCTTTTCTTCAAATTGGTTATTTTAAAGCTAAATTTTTAAATTATTTCCAAATTTAAAAAAAAACCTATAGGATTGTATTTTAATTCATATTTTAGAAACAAAATGGAAAATTATTTTAATAGATATATTAAATATTTAGGTTGGAAATAATGAAATCACAATTTGCAAATGTTTGCTTATTATATTTTGGAATCTAAATTTCAACAAAGAATTTCAACAAAGAATTCTCCTTAGAAATTATTTAAATATAAAGTCCTTTGGTGTGTGTAGAATGTAATTTTCTTCATACTTATCTCACTGTGAATATATAAACTACATTAAGGCATGCCGATAATATACCTGAACTTCTGGTCTAGATTTATCACAGGACTTTCTAAGCCAATGTTTGAACTAGTTTTGGTTTCTGTCTATACCATCTGCTTTCTGCCTTCCAGATTTCATAAAAAAACTTCTGTCTGATTATAACCCCTTCCTGTTTTCAACTCCATTGTGGATTTTTTTATTCCCCATTCTGTATATTTTTGTTTTCTTTGTTATTTCAGGGGAATTGGAGTGAGGGGGAATAGGTGTAATCCGTTGCAGCAAACCATCTGAACAAAAGTTTTAATTGTTTTAAGATTGAGTATTGGCACATGGATACTTTTAATCCTCGGAAGGAATTTGCTGATAAAACAGAAAATATTGCTAATCATTGGTTTCTGATAACATGAGAATTTTTTTTTTAATTGTGGATGGCCTTAATGGGTTTTTAAAAGAAAATGACCAAATGAGTCTCTTCCTTGTTTTTTAGAGATTTGCCTGCTGACCAAAGGACGCCGTACTGCCAGTGTTCGAGCTGATACATACTGTCGTCTTTATTCACTTTCGGTGGACAATTTCAATGAGGTCCTAGAGGAATATCCAATGATGAGAAGAGCCTTTGAAACAGTTGCCATTGACCGACTAGATCGGATAGGTACTCTAGTTTTCTATCTTTTCATACACAATTTAGTTTTAATTGAATGGGATAATATAAGCATACAATCATAAGTCCTAAATGCAAGTTCATAACTTGCTTGTTAATTTGTATAGAAATATCAATTAGCTGTAGCCATATTTCTTTAAAGATCTGGGTCCCTATCCATCTCTTTTAGGTATTCTGAGTTTATTTATTTATGTCTATTTTTACCAGCTGCGCAATCTGATTTCCCGAGTGATACCAATGCAGTTTGAATCTTCAGGTAAAAAGCAATGATAAAAATTCTAGATAGCTTTAAAATAGAACTAAAAATACAGTAGTACGAGTCTACATTACAAACTAAATTTTATCACAAGATTTTTTAAAGATCAGCTTTACATTTTATCTTTATATTAAGAATCAAAAACTTATGCATTTAAATTAGTCTCACCAGAAACTTATTGAAATGTTTGTAATACAGACTCAAGCAGTAAAAGCCTTGATATAAGTGCCCTACATAGATCCTTTACGTTGCAAACATCACCATATTTTAATGGCTTTTCTGCTACTAAATAAATATATATATATAAATTAGAACATATTAGTTATGCTAGTTTAAAGGTTTACATAATTGCCATAGCAAAATTAGATCAGATTGGCTTGCTGTTAACTTCCCTAGATCTTCTAGAATATTCTGCTGTGTGCATAAGGTATGATCCATTCATTTTCTACACCTAAACCCTCCTTGCTCACCCTCCCCTTCTCTGCACCCTTTGCCAGCTTAACTCTGCTCAATCTTTATATCTCTGTTTAGACATCACTCCCTGTAGAAACCTCTGATCTTCTACCCGCTACTAGGCTGAATTTCCTAGAGATGTTCTCCTATAACCTCTGAAGTTCCTCCATCACAACACTGCTTTTATTATAATTGCTCTAGAGATACTACGTTGTATGAATGTAGAACTCTTGTCTAATCACCTTAGCATTCACACTACCTAGTACACAATGAATATTTGTTAAAGAGAGATAAGAAAGGAAAAGGGAAAAATGAACTCAAAAGAGATGGGGCTGGGATTGCTTGTAATAAACGAGGAGGTACCTCTACTGCTTCATTTGTATAAAAGGTAAGGACTTTAGATTAATGCATTGTTAAGTCAGCTTTTTTTCTGAACTTCAAGTCTTCCTTTCCCTCTATATTAATAGGACAACAGACTGCATAAGGGTCTGAAATTACATTAAAAGAAATAAAGGTCATTTGGGGACATTACCAGTAGATATAACAAACATATTAGAAATTCATATTGACATATTAGAGATTTAACAAAACATAATTATCCAGAGAGACAATACCCACAAAAGAAATGGGTACTACTGAAAGCATCCTTACTTAATTTAAAAATAAGTTCACTCTTTGTGGTATGTGTATGAGACTAATTTCTGAGCATAGGACATAATATTTTTTCCTAAACCAGCTAGACAATTTTAGATAAAGCATTTAAATCAGGATATTTCAATAGGGAATTTCTATTAATCTCACATATGTTCACTCTAACTTATTAAAGTTAATTTTTTATAAGAAAGTTTTCATGAAACAATTTGTAATCAATAACCAGGAAATACAATTTTTAGTGAGCACTGAGTATATTTTTTGATCTTTATAAAATTGTAACAGTGCTGTAACTTTTCCAAAGTTATAGTATTTGACTATTTACATAATCACAAAGAAACATTATCTTTCTCAGTTTTGTGACCATTGCTAATAAATCTATGCTGTAGTTATTTAAGGGAATATGCTAAATAAGCATTTGTATTTATTACTAATGTAGAAGGTTCTGTTCTTTGGGAAATTAGGACAGTCTGTAAGAACAGAGAGGTAACTATTTTGGCAATGCATTGCCTAGCAGTCAAGAGAAATTATAACACATATTTCCATTTCAAAAATGTACTTCGTTACTTTCAATACGATACTTTCTTTAACAATATAGCAAATTGATTCACTCTTCATTTGGTGTATTAGTGTATTAATGATGTCATAGAAAAATCACTACTTTTCCCTTCTTTCACCCATCTACTATTGATTCTAGTTGTTATTCTACCAGAGAATGTTAGTTATTGCAAACCACTCCAAACATGAGTAGGAGTTAGAGGACCTAATAGCAGGAGGAAGACCTAATGCTTATTGAGGCCCTAGAGGGAGCTGTGAGGCTCCATAGATTATGCCCCTGGTTCTCATAACAACCATTCAGAAGAGGAAAGATTATGAAGCAGTTCTCAATCTGGCTGCACTTGAGAATCCCCTGGGGAAATTTGTTTTTAAACTACCAAAATCTGGACCCCATGTTTGGTTATTTAGATTTAATTGGTAGGGTATGGGTGGACATTAGTATTTCTTGAAACTCCAGAGATAAGAAAAACATGCAGCTGGGATTGAGAATCACTGGTGTAGGGTGCTGGTCAAAAGCAAATTTCATACAGTGATCCTTAAACTTGCATGTGGATCTTAGTAAATTGCAACATCTGATTTAGCAAGTGAGGTCATCTCCAAGAGGCTGTGTTTCTAGCAAGCACCCAGATGATACAGATGCAGCCGGTTTGCTATCTAGAAAGGAAATATAATCAGATTTACTTTGTGCCATTTCCAGCCCTGTTACCTACTAACCGTATTTTCTTGGGCATTGTTCTTCATCTTCCCTTGACCTGCTCTTCTTTCCTCCTTTCAGATAAAATGGGATTATAAATATACCATTTTCATAGGGTTGAGGATTACATAAAATAATCTCCCTAAAAATCTTTTGTAGAGCGCCTGTCACATGGTGACAAATGTTAGCTTTTATTGCTCCCTCATCCTTTCTTGAAAAAGTATCTTTAAAATCAAATGTTGATTCCAGGCCCATCCTGATCCAAAAGCTCTTTCTTCCCCCCATGTTTTTAAGGTGGCCCTCATGTTAAATAAATATCTCCATTTCCTCTGTAAAGTGGCTTTTTGCCACTTTCAGGCTTTGCAAGTTGAGAAGAAGGTTAAGATTTACCAGAGAGATACAGGAAGCAAGAAAGGCAGGAACCACGTTTCTATTTGGTGTCTAAAGGTGAGTATTTGGTGTTTTAAGCCTCTTCTAGGAGACACCGAGATAATTCCCTATGCAGGAGCCACTCCCACTTGGTGTTGTCATCGGTCAGTTGGTAGGCTTTCTAAGTGCCTATCTTTCTTTTGCTGGCAGGAAAGAAAAACTCAATTCTTCTGCAAAAGTTCCAGAAGGATCTGAACACCGGTGTCTTCAACAACCAGGAGAACGAGATCCTGAAACAGATTGTGAAACATGACAGGGAGATGGTGCAGGCAATCGCTCCCATCAGTTACCCTCAAATGACAGCCATGAATTCCACGTCTTCGACTACCACCCCGACCTCTCGCGTGAGGACACAGTCTCCGCCGGTGTACACAGCGACCAGTCTGTCGCACAGCAACCTGCATTCCCCGAGCCCCAGCACGCAAACCCCGCCGCAGCCGTCAGCCATCCTCTCGCCCTGCTCCTACACCACTGCGGTGTGCAGCCCTCCGGTACAGAGCCCGCTGGCCACCCGAACTTTCCACTACGCCTCCCCCACCGCCTCCCAGCTGTCACTCCTGCAGCAGCAGCAGCAGTTGCAGCAGCCCCAGCCACCACCGCAGACTCAGCAGCCGCCGCCGCAGCCGCCGCAGACACCCGGCAGCTCCACACCGAAAAACGAAGTGCACAAGAGCACGCAGGCGCTTCACAACACCAGCCTGACCCGAGAAGTCAGGCCCCTCTCCGCCTCGCAGCCCTCGCTGCCCCATGAGGTGTCCGCCCTGATTTCCAGACCTCATCCCACTGTGGGCGAGTCCCTGGCCTCCATCCCTCAACCCGTGACGTCCGTCCCTGGCGCGGGCCTGCAGGCAGGGGGCAGGAGCTCCGTCCCGCAGCGGGTCACTCTCTTCCGACAGATGTCGTCGGGAGCCATTCCTCCCAACCGGGGGGTCCCTCCCGCACCCCCTCCACCAGCAGCCGCTCTTCCGAGAGAGTCTTCCTCAGTCTTAAACACAGACCTAGATGCAGAAAAGCCACGATTTGCTTCAAATTTATGATCCCTGCTGATTGTCAAAGCAGAAAGAAATACTCTAATAAACTGAGAATATTCTCAGATCTTATTTTATTCTATCTCCTGATAGATCCCTATAGCCTACTATGAAGAGATATTTTAGACAGCTCTGGCCTACACGCAAAATGTAAAAATATATAAATACATATACTATTAAATATATATCTAAATTCCCAAGAGAAGTCCAAAAGACCTGTTTAGCATTCAGTGTTACATGTCTTCCCTTCTTTAAATCATTAAAGAATTTTAAATGTTGTTGTAAGATTATTTATTTCTAACCTACTTTTATGTAATTCCTTTGATATATATCTCTATTTTATGAAGAGTTCTTGGATTCAATGGAAACAAATCTCTGATTTAAAAAAGGCAACTCAAAGGAGCTACTGAATAGCACCAATCAAAACCTTCTTTCTTTAGCTGTGTTTCTGCATCTAAATTGCTAATCATTAATTATGGAGGATTAAATAGCAAATCCCATTTTATAAGTCTACATTGTATTTCGGTGCTTTCAATTTTGAATTGGTTAAAGAACACACTACGTACTTGGCCACCATAGGAAACTAGCTTTTTTTTGCCACTATTAAGAATATCTCTAACAAACATGTTCATTGATCTTTCAGAAAGCTGAGGGAATATTTGTCTTCATGTGTTATTGGACTTTTACCAAGACTCAATCGATGTTAGTGTAAATAACTTTTTTAGCCCAAATAAAAATAGCTATTCTGTGTTGTATGAAGGTAAAAGTCATTGTTTAAGAATTTAGTTTTATTGCTTCACTTCAAAACTTAGAGTTTTAAATTTACAAAACCTAATTGTGACAATTATTCAATTGTAATGCAATGGCTTAAAACCTACAAGATTATTTTAACCTGCAATGTTTTATGCAAAACTGTATGCTCGAATCTACAAATTGCTTGTATTACACCAAAAATCATTACTTTTCTTCCTTCTCGCCATACTCCAGCATCTGAAAATAGTCTGTGCATGCTTTGGGGAAAAACATAGGTTCAAATCAGTCATTGTAGGGGAAGGCTTACAGTATTTCTCATTTCTAGAAAAGTATAATAATTCATTAATTGCCTATATTAAAATTCCTATAAGGCTGACTTGGATCTCTGACTTAAGTCTAGAAGTGAGGTTTTCACTTTTATTTAATATTATTACTATTATTATTATTATTTACATAATTATTTGTAAACCACAGCTTTATTTGGAGTTGCAAGTGTGGTCTTTGTCTTCACTGTAGTTGGTAATTTACTGTGGTATTAATTTAAAGAAATAAATTCAATACAGCATCATGTCTGTTTGAGAACACACATTCTGCTCCATGTATATTGTAACTAAATGGTTAGTAAATCTTAAGGCATGTGGTGACTAACATAGCACTTAGGTAGGAGGTTTGTTATTTTTAAATGTGCTGAAAATAGTATGGATGTGGTAACAGAAAACAGGGGTAAAGTTGAATGTCTGTGAGCATTTTTGTTTGTTTCCTTAATTCTTTCCATGATCTGTGAGCATCCACTTCTCAAAGAAATCCCTTAGTAATCATTTGTGCCTAATGCTTCCCACGAATGTGTTGGATGACTGGAACACAATTGGAAGATTCCTAATAACCAACTTCTGTAAATAACCCAAGTTAAGAGAATGGCCTAAAGTGGAGGTCTTCATTATTTCTGACACTGGCGATACATTTAAGAAGGACTTACAAAGATCATACATTATATGGGACAGGGCCTCCAGATAGACTTGATGACAGAAAAGAAAGACAAAAGCAAAAACTCTAAAGTGGATCCATGTTGCCTGTTATGCCTTTTATGGATATAATACCTATAATACCAAAATGAGTTTTTATGTTTAATTTCTAACAGATCCCAAATTGTGTGGAAGTAATCAACAATGCTAGTCAATGTAATGTTATCATTAACATGCTGGTGACATATGATGGCATGTCAGGAATGGTGTGAGAAAGGAATTAAATTGTTCAGTCTACCTAGAACCTATGGGAAAGCTGTAAGACCATTTACATATCAGTACAAAACTCCTTTATTTTATTAAAATATGAGAATTAACTTCAATTTATTAAGATCATGTATTGGTCCTTTAAATTATTAAAGGTTTACATTTGATAGGATTAATGGATTTGGTAGTGAAATATTTTTATATATATAAATTTTTGGTTTTTTATTTTGAGCACTATTGGGAAACAGAAGCAAAATTGAATTGCATGGTCTTTCAGTGCAACCATACAATTTTTATTCACTTTGTAATAGAATGGACAAAAATCTAAGGTTTATATGTTAAACTAATAAAATGGTACAGGGTAAATTATATACATATATATATGAATGTATATATATTTAGGCTAAGAAAAATATTGACTCACATTCCTGTAATATAAAGGTCCATTGCTAATTGAAAAGTGACCTCTTTTCTCTGTACATAGTTAAGCCCATAAGTATGGAGTTTTAATCTGTACAGAAAGAAATGTATTATTGATTGCTGCTGGGAAGATAGTAGAATAGCTGATTCTTAAAACAACTGTATGATCAGGGATGAGTTAGAGTATTTCTTTTGTCTTTGCTCAAAGCCATACATATATAAATATATATAAAGATTATTAATAAATTCAACAAAAATAAACTAAAATCATGAATATTTTACTTTATTAACATGCTCTAACCAAATGTTTTGTTTTATTAATGAGTATAGACTTGCCTCTGTCTTTCTATCTTGACCTCATAAGATTTCCAAGAGGATTTATATTTGATAATCATCACAAAATGAATTATATTCTATAACTGTATAATGAGAGTAATTTAAATAGAACATAAATTTTCCAACCATTCTTTTGTTTTACCTCTTCCATGTGGTAGAAGTTAAGTTTATTTTATTCTTTGCTTAGTACCTCCTTATCATGTGGTTATTGTCTAGTTTCAAAACACAGTCATTTTTGTGTTCTTATTGGATACGGGGATGAGGAATAGTTGTCTTGTAATTTACTTATACAAATCTATTTTTTAATATACTGGGCCTTACAAACGCTTTTGAATAGTGAGAGCACCTCCCCATACAACTGGACTTTGAATAACACCGAAAGCCTCACATAGAGTTTATCACACTGAGAATAAATACTAAAGCACTCCTGAAAATAGTGAGGATAAATGCGAGGGGTGGCAGTAGATTCTATTCATCAAATAAATAGCTTATCTCCTGGTCCTGATGACTTCTTCATAAGTGAATGATTTCCTGATGAATGCTTTTCCACATTAAAAAATGGTTATTTTGTGATTTCCAAACTTAAAGGAGCATACTATTTTCAGGACACTAAAAAGTACACAGCCAAGTTATTACAATAATTCCTACAAGACATGGATGATTTAAATAATATGTTATGCTTAAATTTTAGATGTCATTTCAAACTTTGAATTATTTATACTTTAAAATATAATACTCTATTGTTTTTTAGGACTACTTTATAAATCTCCATACCTTCTTTTTCAGCCTAGGTCTTTACATTTGTTAATTTTACTATGTAACTTTACTTTTATGGATATCATTTTCATCATTTATAATATTAAGCTGTTTGAATGAGATTTCTCTCCTTTATATCTCTTTCTAGAAAATATACCATAAAACCCAAGTGTGGTTATTTTGCTCATTGCACTACATCTAGCAAAGTTTTATTGCATGCTTGACCTGCTTCATATTTTTTTCTTTTGTTGATATATAACATTTTACATATTTATTGGGTACATGTGAATGTTTGTTACATGCATAGCATGTGTAATTATCAAGTGAGAGTAATTAGGGTATCCATCACTTTGAGTATTTGTATTTATCATTTTTATGTGTTGGTATCACTTCAAGTCTTCTAGTTACTTTGAAATATAAAAAAAATATTGTTGCTAAGTATAGTCAACTTAGTCTGTTATCTACTTTAAATATTACTCATGCAGTACCATGCAAAAGAAACATGGTCCATAAAATACAGAATAATTGGATGCTGAGCTATTGTAGTCCTGAAAAGAATGGCCAAATTTTAAAGGAGTATGGCTGGCTGCATGCACCAAATTGTAGCTCAGTTCTATAACTTTATTCAATATGTTTTTTTTTTTTTTCAATAAATAGATTGGGGATTTTCTTTGGAAGATTTGCTATTGTCCTTAGGGATAAGTGTGCCTGCTACTGTCACTCAAAAACAATGACTTTCTTAAGAAATTTTAAATCTTTCCTTTTTAACAAATGACATCTATTTTTTTTAAAACAGGCCAACAATTAAGTTGATCATGAAGAGAAACCTGCTTTAAAAAGGAACAAAGAAAGTATAAATTACCTTGCTTAAATTCAGGAAGGACTTAGAAGCAAATCCAATCAGAGGACCCACACTCCTTCTTCTCTCATTTTGGAGTTTTTGACCAAAGGCCACATTCCTTCTTTCCCCCAGGGCAATTGATATTTCCATTTATATTTGTCATTTTGCTCTTTCTTAAATTCTTCTTAGTTTTAGGATATGAAAATCATGAGCTACTATCTATATAGAGAGGAAAATTTTTATGGCTTATACACAAATTTGTTACCAGAAAAAGATCATTTTATTACAATTTTTTAGAAGAAAATATTAATGATTTTGTAATACTTGGTTGCTTTTCAGTTTTTACTACTCTGTCAATGAAATCGTTGCTGCCTTTTCCCTAAATTGAAACATGTCCTTTTTCTCTCATATTAAATGATCAGAAAGGGACACTATCTCCCTAACAGGTCCTGCACAAAGATTGCATAAGTAAGGGATTGGCCCATGCACAAAATTTGAGGTGCCAAAAAATAATAAGACAAATAATACTTGAAAAAACCAAAATTGGTACAATAATCAATAATTAACCAATTACCATCATTTTAAATTGAGACAGGATCTGAACCTACATCTCTTGCCTTCACTCGAATCCTGGCCCTGCTTCCTTTTCAGGCTTTGACAGGGGCAAGTGGAGATTGGAAGGATTTTTTTTTGATAGAAGCCTTGCCGAGATTTGCCTTGTCTCACCCTGAGAATTGTTTAAAGATGGCATAAAAAGAACCTCTATATAAGGCTCTGAATTTATTTCCAAGGTCTTTGATGTAGAAAGAAAGAGTAATGTATTAAATGCTGGAGAAAAAAATTAACATTTCATGACCAATGAAAAATGCTTTCCTAAAATCTGGACATTGAACAGAACACAGCTGATTGGGAACACTGGCAGTTCAGTGTACCTGGAGAGTTTCATAGACTGAAAAAGACCCAAAATTGAGTGGGCAATATGGGTTTCAAAAACCTTCCAAAGGGCTTTTTTTTAATCAGGCAAAAGCTTTTATAGTTTTTGTACCTTATCTTCTTAATTTTATGGAGCCAAGACTACCAATTGGAAAGATTTATGTTGAAACGTTTGTTTTGCTAATGTGACAGGAAATAAAATAATCTGCAAAAGAGCAAAAATTGGAGGCTATTAAAAATCCCACACTGCCTTGAGGATACTGGGCCCTAATGAAGGTCCTAGGTTTGCTAAGTAGAGTAATAGGAATGGGAAATTGAAAGTTTACTCACTTTGCGTAAGATAAGAAATAAAGGGGCAGGAAAAGGGATAAGATAAGAGCTACAACCTGTGAGAAAGGAAAAGAGCGAAATGATTCTTGTTACAATGAAGCAAGTTCTCTAAATCCTCCTGGAGTATCACACACCAAAGATTGACTAGGTGGACATCCCTTGAAGCTATTTCATTTCTAATGTATTAATATTATCAATGGCCATTTACTCCGAAAGGGAAACATCTTTACTTCATTTAACTGCAATTGTTTCAATAATAAGATTTGAGCAAAGGATACTATTTATTCAATTGAACACATCTGAGCAAATTAGTAGATAAAATAATTCTACAAAAGCTAAGGACTACTTTATATTCCCATTGGATTTATATGACTGAATGCAAGCAACTTAGAGTTATCGAGACTTTTTTTAAAATAATGAAGAAGCTTTACAAAAAATAAATTGTAGTTATATCAGATTGATCATAGTTCTTTATAGAGAAAAATCAGATTTGTTGAGGCAAAGAGATTTTCTTGAAAGGTTTTTAGTTTCTATTAAATTTATGAGGGAATTTCTCAGAAATGAGAGATTTACTTTTATGGAAAACGAGAATATAACTCAAAGAAATTTGACAGGTTCAAAAAGAGTTTGCTAAATATATTCTCATTTCGTTCTTATATTTTTTCAAGGCCTTAGTTTCTAAGCATTTAAAAATAAAAGTTGTTTTTCTAACTTCTCTGCAATTTATTACCAACTTAACATAACTACAATTTTATTGAAAATGTGCAGTCTGAATTGCTCAAAGTATGATAGTCTGATATCTAATATAATGAAGTATTTAATTTGAGAATTATTTAAATTGTATTTAATAGGTAAAAGACTTGCATATACTATATAGCACATGGTCTCCATACATGTTCATACCAATAATCTAACACATGTCAACTATTTTGGCTTGAAAACAAACAAACGGAAAGATCCAATTGATGGTCCTCCTCACAGTAATCATCTTAAAATACAAAATACATGTGCCAAAGGCAGTAGGAAAAATCAAAATATTATTTGACCTCCTAATTCAGAATAGCTTTTAGGGCAAATGGCAAATTGATATAAGTATCATCAACAGTGATTTCTCTCATCTTGGTAACAGTAAATCCTATCTTGGGAATCAGCCAAAACTCATTTCAAGCCATGTTTTCTTTTTTTTTTAATCTCATTTTTTTCTATGTATTTCTATATTTTTCAAGCTTTCAATAATATTTTCTTAATACAGTAAAGTATCTTCTTTGGCACTCGTGTTTGTGGCCAAAACCAAAATGTGATTATTTTTGTGTGTGGCTCAAATTTTGTCTCTGAAGGCCTAGAAATGTTCAAATAACATTTAGATACATATGTAGCTTCCCAGATTTCCACTCTCAAGATATAAAGATCTATAATATTTATTTATAAAGGTCTAATACATTTGAAGCTGAATAAATAAACTGTTATTTTTACTCTCTTAGACAAACATCCAATCCATCAATTTGTACTCATTTTACATACTTCTTTTTAAAGGGATGATTACTGTATACATATTATCCTACATTTCTGAGTAAATACTATTGATTCCTAATTTTTCTACATTTGAAATGTATACTCAGATAATAACTTCTTAAATTGATCCCTGTAATGAAAGTTTAGTCTTTCTCAAGATAGGTTGTTCTTAGCCTTCACATGAGTCACATAAATAGAAATCTATAACATGATTTTGTTAATTGCTCCTCAAAGCTATGAATGCTGGTGAATTTTGAGAGTTTAGCTATCTTGCTAAAATGAGTTCTCAGATAAATTGGTAACAATCATGTGTCAAAGTTTTAGCTGAAACTTGACAAGGAACTTCTGAGTAAGACAAGTTAAAGATTCCTTCCAGGTAGAACAATTTTGTAAGGAGAAAGGAAAGAAAGAAAGAGAGAGAAAAAAGGAAAGAAAGAAAAAGAAAGAAGAAAAGAAAGAAAGAGAAAGAGAGAGAAAGAAAGAAAGAAAGAAAGAAAGAGAAAGAGAGAGAAAGAAAGAAAGAAAGAAAGAAAGAGAAAGAGAGAGAAAGAAAGAAAGAAAGAAAGAAAGAAAGAAAGAAAGAAAGAAAGAAAGAAAGAAAGA